>BDUI01001927.1:138482-157680 GCA_002335545.1 Apodemus speciosus
TTCTCTGTGTAGCCTTGGCTGTCTTGGAACTCACTCTGTAGACCAGGTTGGCCTTGAACTCAGAAATCCACCTGCCTCTGCCTCCCAAGTGCTGGGATTAAAGACGTGCACCACCACTGTCTGGCGTAATTTTTTCCTTTGAATTTCATTATATAGTGGATTACATTGATGTATTTTCATATATTAAACCAACTTTGCATCCCTTAGATGAAGCTACTTGTTCGTGGCAAATGATGGTTTTGATGTGTTCTTGGATTCAGTTTGCAAGAATTTTATTGAGTGTTTTTGCATCAATATTCATAAGCAAGATTGGTCTGAAGTTCTCTGTTTTAATTGGGTCCTTGTGTGGTTTAAGTATCAGAGTAATTGTGGCTTCATTGATCTGTGTTTCTTCTCTTTCTATTTTATGGACTAGTTTGAGAAAATTTGGTATCAGGTCTTCTTTGAAGGTCTGGTAGAATTCTGCACCAAATCCATCTGGCCCTGGGCTTTTTTTGGTTGGGAGGTTCTTAATGACGTCTATTTCCTTGAGATATAGGCCTCTTTAGATAGTTTACCCACTCTTGATTTAACTTGGTATGTGGTATCTGTCTAGAAACCCTTCCATTTCATCTAGATTTTCCAGTTTTGGTAAGTATAGGCTTTTATAGTAGGATCTGATGATTTTTTTTTTAAGTTTTCTCCATTTCTCTGGTTATATCTCCCTTTTCATTTCTAATTTTGTTAATTTGGATACTGCCTCTTGGTCCTTTAGTTAGTTTGGCTAGGAATTTATCTATCTTGTTGATTTTCTCAAAGAACTAGCTTCTGGTTTTATTGATTCTTTGTAATGTTTTCTTTGTTTAGATTTGGTTGATTTCAGTCTGATTTTGACTAGTTCCTGCCTTCTACTCCTCTTGGGGGAGTTTGCTTCTTTTTGTTCTAGAGCTCTCAGGTGTGCTATGAGGTTGTTAGCGTAAGATCTCTCCAGTTTCTTTACTAGGGCACTTAGTACTAACTTTTTTTTTTAACTTTAGTACTAACTTTTCTCTTAGCACTGCTTTCATTTTGTCCTATAAGTTTGGGTATGTCAATAATTTTATTAAATTCCAGAAAGTCTTTAATTTCTTTCTTTATTTCTGCCCTAACCAAGTTATCATTGAGTGAAGAGTTGTTCAGTTTCTACATGTATGTAGGTTTTCTGTAGTTTTTACTGTTCTTAAAGGCCAGACTCAGGCCATGGTGGTCTGATAGGGTGCATGGTATTATTTCAATCTTCTTGTATTGGTTGAGGGTTGTTTTGTGACCAATTATATGGTAGGTTTTGGTGAAGGTACCATGAGGTGCTGAGAATAAGGTGTATTCTTTTATTTTAGGGTGAAATGTTCTGTAGATGTCTGTTAAATCCATTTGGTTCATAACCTCTCTTAGTTTCACTGTGTCTCTTTTTAGTTTCTATTTCATTGACCTGTCCATTGGTGAGAGTGGGCTGTCTCCCACTATTATTGTGTGGGGTTCAATGTGACTTTTGAGCTTTAGTAAAGTTTCTCTTATGAATGTGGGTACTCTTGCATTTGGGGTATAAATGTTCAGAATTGAGACTTTCTTTTGGTGGATTTTCCTCCTATATATGTATGAAGTGTCCTTCTTCATCACACTTGATAACTTTTGGTTGAAAGTCTATTTTATTTTGCATATTAGGATGGCACTTCCTGCTTGTTTTCTGGGATCATTTGCTTGGAAGACTGTTTTCCATCCTTTTACTCTGAGATAGTGTCTTTCTTTGTTATTGAGGTGTGTTTCTTATATGCAGCAATATGCTGGATCTTGTTTACATATCCAGTCTGTTAGCTTATGTCTTTTTTATAGGTGAGTTGAGTCCATTAATTTTGAGAGATATTAAAGACAGATGACCATTGGTTCCCGATATGTTTGTTTTTGTAGGTGGCTTTATGTGTTTATGGTTCTCTCCTTTTGGCTTTGTTGTGAGATGATTAATATCTTGTCTTTTCTTTGGTGTAGGTACCCTCCTACACAAGGTACCCTTGTTTTCCTTCTAGAATCCTCTGTAGGGTTGGATTGGTAGATAGGTACTGTTTGAATTTGGTTTTGTCCTGGAATATTTTGTTTTCCCCATCTATGTTGATTGAGAGTTTTCCTGGGTATAGTAGCTTGGGCTGGCCTTTGTGTTCTCTTAGAGTCTGCATGACCTCTGACCAGGCTCCTCTGGTTTTCATAGTCTCTGTTGAGAAGTCTGGTGTAATTCTGATAGGTCTACTTTTGTATGTTACTTGGCCCTTTTCCCTTGCAGCTTTTAATATTCTTTCTTTGCTCTGTGCCTTTAGTGTTTTGATTATTATGTGACAAGAGGATTTTCTTTTCTGGTCCCATTTATTTGGTGTTCTATAGGCTTCTTGTACCTTTCTGGCCATCTCTTTCTTTAGGTTGGGGGAGTTTTCTTCTCTGATTTTGTTGAAGACATTTTCAGGTCCTTTGAGCTTGGAATCTTCATTCTCCTCTATTCTGGTTATTCTTAGATTTGGTCTTTTCATTGTGTTCTGAATTTCCTGGATGCTTTGGGTTAGGAGTATGCTTTGAATTAATATCTTCAACAGTATCTTCTACACCTGAGTTCTCTCTTCAATCTCTTGTATTCTTTTGGTGATACTTACATTTGTAATTCCTGACCACTTTCCTGGGTTTTTTATTTCCAGGTTTGCCTCCATTTGTGTTTCTTTCTTGTTTCTATTTCCACTTTTAGGTCTTGGATCGCTTTATTCAGTCCCTTCACCTGTTTACCTGTGTTTTCCTGTATTTCTTTCAATGAGTTATTGATATCCCCCTTAAAGGACTCTATTATCTTCATGAGATAGGATTTTCGGACAGATTCTTGGTTTTCTGGTGTGTTGTTGTATTCAGGGCTTGCTGTCTTGGGAGAACTGGCTTCTGATGATGCCCATGTATTTTGGCTTCTGTTGCTAATGGTCTTGTGCTTGCCTTTCGCTATCTGGATATCCCTGGTGTGTGTTGGTCTGGGTGACTGTCTGGAGTTTGCCTCTTTTGTCCCTACGTTGCTTCAGGTCTCTGTTAGGCTTGCAGCCCTAACTGTAGCAGACCACCTTTTGGGCCTTCCAAGTGGGGGCTCTTCACCAGGGCATAGAAGCTGCTGATCTGTTGCTCTGGTCACAGTAGATCTCCTGGGAGGCTTTCAGACTGTTGGATGTTTAGTGGAGCAGTCAAGTTGTTGTTCAACTGCTCTGAGCGCAGAGGGTCCTCTAGGATGGGACAGGAACAGGCCAGCTACGATTCTGCCCCAGCAGAAAGGAACAGGTGGAGGTGCGGAAGGGATAGAAGGGAAGAAGGTATTTGGGAGGTGGGGGGAGCTGGCAGGGGGGTTGGTGGGCGATGGGTCTCTAGTCCATCAGGCTCCCAGCAGCAGCTCTGGGACTCTGGAAGGGGTTTGGGGGGGAGGTTCTTACCAACTGCTCTGATTGCATTAAGTCCTCTAGGATGGGTCAGGATATGGTGTCTTCACTGGAACTGACTAGCTAAGAGTTGATTGGGTAGAAGGGCTTTTTTTTTTTTTTTCTAGATACTTGATCTGCCTAAAGCAAGACTTTGATAATGTAAATTGTTTATAAGAAACCCCTATTCATGTGGAGAACAGATACTTACTGGGACTGTAATGACCTACTTGTCAAGCATTACCCACGGGACCACTGAATACTTGCAATGTGGATGCCTCTGTGTTGGCAGTACTTTTGGATAAATTAATTTCAGCTCTGTCTTTATAATTTTGAATATGGTGACTAGAAAAATTCAAAGTAGTTATAGGCTTTATCTATCTATCTATCTATCTATCTATCTATCTATCTATCTATCTATCTATCAAGCTATCTATCTAGCCACTATTGCCTGTATTCTTGCTTTATGGGATAGATATTCTTTTTTTCAAGAGTTGAAGTTGAACCGCCATATACTTCAAATTTCTAGCCAAAATAAATAAAGGTTCACTATGAAACCAAATGAAGTTTGATTTAATGATAAACAATTTCATCGTGGTGATAATCATAATTAAATATAGATTCTATTTTTTATTTTCTAAATCATCACACTACCTGCTTTGAGTTAGCTAGATGGCTCAATAAATTGTCCTTATTTTGTATTACATTGTCTTAATTTGAATCTGATTTTCTAAGAACAAAACAACTTATGGTTGTTGTCTTCACAATCAGCATTTACTGTGGTCTTGATTTTTTTTTCCCTATGATTCATAAATTCAAAGACAATAGAGAAGTAGCCATTGTTTTTCTTCTTTTGAACAGCATCCAAATACACCAGGGCTAATAACAGGACTGAAAGAGACCGAATAGAACTTCTCCAGGATGCAGAACCTCTGGATTTTAATGCCGAAACATTTACTGATGATTCTCTGGAACCGGAGTCAGGAAGGTAAGTAAGTGCTGGCTGTGTCGTTTGGCTCTTGTGTGCTTCTGAGATTTTAATGATGAACTGATGTAAGGAGCTTGAAAATAACAGATAACTAAGCATAAGAAAAGTATTGTGCTGAGGAGAAGGCGTGGTGGGGGTGTGCTTGTCTGGAATGCAGAAGGCCTCGGGTTGGATACCCTGCCTAACAAGAGAAGAAAAAGATTCTTTTTTCATTATCAATTCAAAAATATGAAGTAATATTTAAAACCTTTTTGGTTGGTTTTGCTTTTTGAGACCAAGTCTAATGTAGCCCAGGTTGCCTTCTAGCAGCTAAGGGAGATTTTGGTCTGGCCCCCTGCATTGACCTTCTATTACAGGTGTGCACTGCCATAGGCAGTTTATTTAGTAAGGAGTGTTAAACCCGGGGAGCTGTATATGCTAAACAAGCATCTACCAGCTAATCTATGTCCTTAGCAGCTGATACCTTTATATACTGTTTAATTAGTGTATTTTTTAAAAAAAAATGATGACATTCTGCTAGGTGTGGTGCTACCTGCCTAATCTCAGCATTTGAGCAGCTAAGATAGGAGGCTTCCCTAGGCCAGTAAATGCATGCCAGAATCAGAAATACAGTGAGCTCTGCTGAAGAAAACAAAGATGCATCAAAAACTTATATCATTCATTAGTTATAATTGAAATAGGTATTCTTATATAACAAGAGTGACATTAGAATTAAGAAATAAGACAGAGAACTAGGAATTATGACTATATTTACATCTTTATTTGACAATTCCATTTGTGACATTTATTATCTTTAGTCATATCTGTATGCCTAATAGGTTTTGATGTCAGACACAATATAAATATTTTAACAACATTTTCTTTATTGCAAAAATTGTTACTGGATTAATGTCCTCAAAGGCTCAGTAATTTGTCTTSAGTTGCATAGTTTATAAGTCAGGCTTTTAACTCCAGTACTGNCTTCATCCTAGCTGCCTGGAACCTAGTACTCTGCTAGCAGCCTTCAGATGAAGATGTAGAACTCTCAGGTCATCCTACACCGTGCCTGCCTGGATACTACCATGTTTCCACCTTGATGATAATGGACTGAACCTCTGAAACTATAAGTAAGCCTCAATTAAATGTTGTCCTTTATAAGACTTGCATTGGTCATGGTGTTTGTTCACAGCAGTAAAACCCTAACTAAGACAATAATTAARAGATATTTATAGCATAAATATATATAGAAAAATCAATGTATTTCCTAATTGCAGGGGAAGTGGGAATAAWATCTCCAGCTGAGGAGCTGCTGGCATTTTGTGGCTGCTGGAGGAGGGAGGGTTGGTTTTCCTTAATTACTTGACTCCTGGTGGGCTGACCWCACATCAAGGCAGAACCAACTCTCAAGAGTAGTGGGACAGCAAAATGGGGCATGTTAGGGGAAGAAAGAAGGAAACCCAAAGGTTAGTTGGTAGAGAGTGGAGGTAGAGAGAGTAGATATGGTAGAGGTTGTGTTGTGAGAGGAATGTGACTATGATAGAAATCCAGTATATGACATTCTTAAARAATTAAAAATTACTTTAAGAGAGTATATGGACATCTAGGGCAGTATAGGCCATCTGTTTACAATAATAATATATATACTTTTTTTTCAGAGAAAGTAAGGTAGTCTAGAAAAGTTTAATCAAACAATATTATTATTCAAATATGCACTCCCCTCTTGACTGCAACCACTGATCTTCATTCTTCTGATAATTGCTTCTACAAATTATTTGTCTATACTTAGAGTTACAATTGAATGAGACCAAACTTTTCTGCAGCAGACACTGCTTCATTCTGCCAGAGGTATKTGGGAATCTTTTCTGTTTGAGTTAGGACCAAAATCACCTTAGACAAAATACGCATGGAATTTCAAGGTATAGCTATCCATAAAACATTTGACTGTCCCTTGTTGGTAACTGTTTTGATAGCTGTTATCTTTATAACATAATGAGAAAACTCTAGGCACAATGATTGTAGCCAATGGAATTGTTAACTGGAAAATTTCCAGTTCACCTACGTTTTACATACAAGGTTAATTAACATCATTGTCTGGCCCCATAGCTCAGGAACATGGACGGAGTCATTAGTGAAAAAGCTATCTGTCCCTACAACAAAGAGATGGCATTTTTTCTTCTATGGATACTTGAACTGAGGAAGTCCCAGGCTTTAAGGTTCTAAGATGTTTTGTGTGTTGTTGATCCAGCCTGATTATTCCTCATGATCCCAATGCTTAGTGCTGGTTTTGGTCACTAGACCAAATATCTCTTCAGCATTAACATCTGGAATTGAATTCTTGATCAGAGAACAAATTCATTTTATGCTTCTGTAGAAGCAGAACAATAAAATATCATTTCCGTTTAATTATCAATGGTAGGATGTCCATTTTTGGGATCTTACCGAATCAAACAATCTTCAAATTGCTACAGAGGAAGACTTTTGTCTCTTTAGCAGTTGGTGTATTGGGATGATGCAATCTGACAGGTCCTGTAGAAAAACAGTCGCAGGTCTTCACGCATGGCTAGGAAGTGACCCTCTCCAAAGGTTGTAACATGCTGGGAAAATGTCACAGATTACACTGAACAAAGGTCATGCTGATGGGCGATGCTTCTGCAGAATCAGCTGAGAATGAGAACAAACAGCAGCTTAACACTGAGCAGGAGGCATAGACACCCTCTCAGAGAGCTAAGGTGGCACCAACTTTGACTATGATGAGATGGCGGGAAGTCTTGCAGAGAAGTTATTTTTGCCACACCATTGCTCACAGATCAATATATATACATACATATATATGTATACATATATATGTATGTGTGTATACACATATATGTGTGTATATATATATGATGTAATTATTATTGGATGATAGTCTGTTTTCCATTTAAGTAAATGTATAAATTGTTTTAAGACTGGGGAGGAAAAACAGCCTAATAATTGAAGTTTATTGAATATGTTAACTACTGGGCAGAAAAATATTAAGAGAATTGTACATATATAATTAGCTATATAATACTTACTGATNTTATTATCTTTAGTCATATCTGTATGCCTAATAGGTTTTGATGTCAGACACAATATAAATATTTTAACAACATTTTCTTTATTGCAAAAATTGTTACTGGATTAATGTCCTCAAAGGCTCAGTAATTTGTCTTCAGTTGCATAGTTTATAAGTCAGGCTTTTAACTCCAGTACTGTGATTACAAAGCCTGCACCTTCAGTTGTTTTGCCATGAGAAACAAAACTGCCATATGACCCACCTCTGCCACCGTTTATCTCTCCAAGACTCACAGGTCAGATGCCATACAGATCTAGCGCATCTCTATCTACTGTTCTTTATTCATAGTAGCAAAGCCACGAAGCCAGCCAAGATTCCACCAACAGAGGAAAGGTTAAAAGAAAATGTGATCTCTGTATACGAAGGAATTTTATCCAACCATAAGGAGAAATATAAACATGACTTTGAAAGAAAATATTTGTAACTAAAAGTCATGTTAAATGAAATAAGCCAGTCTTAAAGCATCATAAAAGTATTAAAGAGACCATGAGGGAGAAGAAAAAGATTTTAGGTGGGGTTGAAGAGAGGATCAGAAGGGAGGACTACTTGTGGGGAGGAAGAAGAACAGCAAAAAGGGAACAGGGCTGGAGTTAACAGTGTAATGGAATGAATATGAATACAGTGCAATGGTGTGTGTGTGTGTGTGTGTGTGTGTGTGTGTGTGCGCACATATGTATGTGTGCATGTCATAAATAAGCCCATTACTTTGCATCCTAACTGCAAAAATAAAAACAGAAAAATAATCACGTATTTAAGGTGTTTAGTATTTTATTACCCATAAATAGCAAAATCCCTAGAATACTCTATATTTTAAAATTAAGCATGGTTATTTATGCAGTCTGTGGAATGTTTCTTACAGTTGCTAGTGATTTACAATTAAGTCCTTTTAAATTATAATTTTGCGAGATAGGGCTCTACTTTTAACTAGTAAATAAATGTTATGGTCTTTACAAATTGTATAATCAGTTTCATTTTTGATATTTTAGATAATTTTTGTATGTTTATGTTTTAGGTATCAACCTGGTGGGCGATATCTCTCCATGTCTTCCAGCATAATATTTGAAGATATCTAAAGTCTGAAGTAATTTATAGATCAAGTAACCAAGGTCAACACATCAGCTCAGCCTTTGTGAACATCTTCGTGCCCTGCATTTCCTCTCTATAAACAGTGTTAGGATAACAAAAACAACATTGAAAATGGATCACATCTTAACAATCTTAGGTTATGGTTTGTTGAATAGAGCACCGTCTTTCCTGATMGGTTTTATTGGATAACATCTGAAGCATCTGCCTTAGAGGTGTAGTTAAGTGGAAGGATTCAACTCATGCTAAACATAGAGCTAACTTGGTTTCATGCTAAGTTTTTAGGAGTTATTTTAAAATTCAATGAAGCCATAAGTCATACTAAATTCTACAATTTTATAACTGTAACTTAAATTTTTACTATTTCTTTACAAATGCTCAACTTACATTTTCCAAAGAACTGAAAGTGAACTGAGACCTCAAATAATTGCCGTATTCACTAAACTCATTGTCTTAAAACGAGGCTTATGTATCAGACATAACTGAATGTAAACAGCTCTTCTTCAGATCTGTGTACATTTCCATGGGATTGTGCATGTATAATTAAGGTGATTTTTCAATTGATACTGTTCGTGTCTTTAGCATGTGTATTCTAATTGGGTGATGTCTTATTCTTTTCTGTCTTTGTAGTAACTGGATCTTTTTTATGGTTTTGATATTATTGCTTTGTGAAAGATTTTCATTTCACAGAAAAATATTCATCTTTAACATTTAGAATATTGACTTGACACTAATCATTCTATCCAAGAAAAATCCTAAATATTAATGATGAATAGATTTGTTTGTTTTATAGCCAAAGAGTTCCCCAGATTCTCTAATATTTAATTTTTTTAAGGTTTATTTCAYTTATATGACTACACTGTAGCTGTTTCCAGACACACCAGAAGAGGGCATCAGAACCTATTACAGATGGTTGTGAGCCACCATGTGGTTGTTGGGAGTTGAACTCAGGACCTTTGGAAGAGCAGTCAATGCTCTTAACCACTGAGCCATCTTTCCAGCCCCAATTCTCTACTATTTAAAAGATGTCTGTTAATGCTCCTTGTAAAGAAAACATCTGGCTGTTTCAGCTATTGAATGGTAAAAAGAAAAATAATCCATTTATAGTATTGTTAACATTTAAATTATAGCTTAGAAAAAAATCAGGAAAACATATTAGAATGAAAATGTGTAGTAATAACTTGTTAAACATGCTTATTATTTTAAATTGGTTATTTCAACCATTGCATTTAAGCCAAAGTTGGGTATTATGTTTAAAGACCAGAGATTTATTACCAAGTGAATATAGCTTAGCACGTGTTAGCAGGGATTATTCTGTTTGCGTCTCTTACAGAATACATTCTGCATGGGGTGATCAGACTTGAACTTGTCCAGGACAGTTTCACATCTGTTTTCCTTGCAATTATTACTAGTGCTCCAGTGTTACTCTGTCATATGTTGAGGACATAGTTCTGTGTAGGTACTGAAAGGAAGTATTAAATTCTCATTATCTTTTTTTAATGGTTGCATTTTTTGTGATCTTCCACCTAGAACCCCCTTTAAATAATTTTACTCTGAATTGAAGGTTGCGTAGCCTGCTTCATCTCAGGACACATATGCATATAACCTTTTACTGTAAAATGCAGTCAGAGAGCAGTTGACCAGAGCAGTAATAATGTAATGCTGTTTATAATTTCATGATTGGTTCCTGGAATACCTTAGGCAGATCACGGACCCTTTCAGTGCCTCAGTTTCTTCATTTTCAGAATGAAGGACTTATTTACTACTTTCCTACTGATCTACCTCACTAAGCTGTGTGAGGGAGTTAAATTGATGATCATGTGCTAGGATTTAGAAAGACAAAGCAAGTTGTNTGTTTTAAGACTGGGGAGGAAAAACAGCCTAATAATTGAAGTTTATTGAATATGTTAACTACTGGGCAGAAAAATATTAAGAGAATTGTACATATATAATTAGCTATATAATACTTACTGATTTTTCTTAGTAATATATCACAAGCATATAGTATCTTTGCGGAAGTTAGTCCATTCCTCATGTAAACAGTCTATTTGTGATGGAAAAATATTTTTAGAAACATACTTTCTTATATAATTTCTTTATTCCATTTCTTGGGGGTCATATGGATTATTTTGCCTGTGTGGCTTGAATGAGAAATGCACCTCACAGGTCCACATGCTTAAACACTGGGTTCCTGCTTGTGGTATGGGTTTGGAAGGCTGTATTTTTAGGAGGCGGAGGCTTGGTGGGGAAAGTGGATCACTGGGGCTGGCTCTGGGGTTTAATACCCTGGCCCCACTTCCTATTGCCTCTTACTTTCTGGTTGTGGACACAATGCAATCAGCTACCTTAYWCTCCTAATGCATGCCTTACCTGATAYGATGGGTGGTATCTATCTTGATTGGAGGATATCGATGTGGAATTCTAAAATGATAGTATTTGCATATATTGCCTGYACATGCTCAATTTGAGCATATACTTCAAATCATCCCTAGATTTCATATAATGCCTGAYGCCATGAAAATGCAATGGAAATAGTTRTCACAGGATATTTAGAGACAAGAAGTCTGCATGTGCTCAAGGCAAACATGATTTCTTTCAGCAGTTTTATTCATAGCCAGTAGATCCCTTGTGTATGGAGATATCTTAATGAACAGGCTCAAATAGATTAGACAAAGACAGAAGAGAAGGGCACAGTGAGGTAGAAGCAGARACTGAAGTGTTTTTCCCATGAGTCATCTAGAATGCTGAAGGCCATCAGAACYGCATTGGAAATAAAACTAGCCTCTTCRAGAACCTTGGAGCAAAGAAAACATGGCTAATACATCTGAGAATAAGAGACATTGAGATACTCTTATAACACAAGTGTGTAGATTGAACATAGAACCAGGGGCATAGGACGTGAACAGGGCAGGGTTGGATGGCCCTRTATACATAMAAGCAAGATAAGGAATCTAGAATAGATTCCTAGAATATCCGTTCTAGGTGYTCATGTTAACCTTCACCTGGTGTAACCATTCAATCTGATGTTGATTGAGTTGGATCAGAGTTGAGTTTGTCTGTGAAGAGCATTCAGAAGGGGTAAACYGAGCAATGGTGACCACARTGAAGGTCTATGGTATTACACCGTGAACCATAGTTCCAGACAGARTATAGAGAGGAGAAATCCAGCAGAGAACCTGCACTTTCTATCTCTGCTTCCTGGTAACAAGCAGCTTCACACTTCRCCATGACTTTCCTTGGTGATGGACTGTTGTCAYAGAWGAGCCCAAACAAATCCTTCCTCCTTTAGGTTGCTTTTTGTCAGTTCTGGTCAGAGCTACTTATTATATATCTCTGGTTTGGGCCAAGCAGTATAACAAAAGGTAAGACTCTGGGCCTAGGATCACGGCAGGGAGTATGGCACTTGGGACGGAAGGTATTGCATCCACAATATCTGCCTATCAGTCCTGGACCCTAATGGATGGAGTCAGGATATACAGTGGATCAGCAGTGGTGTTTAAGATTAGGACAGTCCCCACAGCAAAGACAGCACACAACCAAACATTGATATATATTTTAGAATTATCAAGAAACYAACCATAAGGAATCATCAAACAGAAACACAAGAGAGCATTAGAGTAGCGGAAGATTTTAAAAGTTTAGAAAGAGGTACTAAGAAGGTTGACTCATACTACTGGGAGGAATGGGTACGGGGATCTCACCACATGCCAGAGTCCATCTCTGCCTTGTATGTAAGAAGAGCATCTGTGTAGTCTGAGATTGTTTATGGTAAGGCCAGAAAGGACTCTGAAAAATCCAAGACAAAAACAAAGACAGTATCYACATGCCAGCATGAGGACCTGATTGTCCTGTGTTCAGTGTGTGTCTGGGGAGTAGCTTACCCTAGAAGCACTTCTTGATTTGGCAGGAAATACATCAGAAGACTTTAAGGAAAAGCTACTGTCCCTTGCTGGCTTACTTACAGCTGGCTTTATGCAGATAAAGGACTGAACTCTCATCAAGCCTACAATTCCTACTGGTCGTGACATCACACACATCCCACAAATAGGGATAAAAAGACAACAGAAGACTGTTTAAGTGTGCCTGGAGTCTTAGCACCTCAGGACTAGATATTCTTAACTGCCATCCAGTGTTTGTGATTTCAGTATACTGCATTTCTACGAGAAACACAATTTCACCTTTTTGTAATTCCATTTGAGTAAGTTGGGGGCTTAATTAAACCGACCAAATTTCTGCATACGAATCTTAACCATATTCAAATGGTACNTATAAAAATTTGCTATCAGACCACATCATACAAGAGTTTTAGAATAATTTCATCCCACAAAAGGATCTCACGTCACAAAAGTGTTAAGAGTTTACTCAAAGCATGAAAAGTTGCCATCGTAAAAACAGATCAGATTAAGCGGTCCGCGCTGTCCACAGAGAGGTCGCTTGTTGATATGTGTCTGGCCTGTACCATTCAGATGTCCAGTCTAACATGTGAGCATAAGATACGTTCAAACTGAGTGTGGGTAGGAAAGGCACCGTGTGCTTAAAGCACATTGTAGCATGCGGATGGACAAAGTTCATGTATGTTTATTTACAGACCTCATTTTATTCCTTTAATAGGTTTAAGGAATGTTTTCAATAGTGTGTTGATTGCCATATTACAGGGAAAATAAAACCTATAACTACAGTTCTGGTTGTAAAGTAAAATTTATACTTAAAATTTGAATGTGCCATGCCTGAAAAATTCCAAGGATGATAGTACATTTGTACTAAGAGACAAAACATGTCCCCAAGGAGTTATACACACTTGCRTTGCAGAGTGCAGTGGACTGTACAATATTTAACTTTAAAGCTAAGAGGTAAATGCACGTAGGCTTTGCCGTTCTTTGTGCCTCCCCTCCCACCTCCCACGTTCCCTCCTCCCTTCCCCACATGACTGTCATGTACTGGTAGACTTTTCTCCTTTGTTTATGTACACAGATGTTAATGAGCAGTACACTCAAAAGGAACTACTTGACTTCAGATCCCAGTCTGTGAAATGACAGTATTGTCCCTGAAGTAGTAAACCACGTTTTGCCGGACTAGTGTCTGAATGGAAGCATTGTGCATACCAGCTCCGTGCATTTTCTTTGGCGTTACTAAGGAGTAAAAAATATTTTCACAGTAAAATTTTGTATAAAATGATTTTAAGATACCCAACATTAAGAACTATGAGATATTTCATCATAAAAAGGAATTCATAAAAATGCTCGTGTTTAAAAGTGAAATAGGTGAAGGGTTACAAGAGGAGTGAAGTTTGATTTCTTTTTGCACAGTACTTCCAGATCAGTGGGGTTTGTGGCTAGAGACTTGTTAGACTAGGCAGGTTTAGTGCCGTTTTGGCCCCTGGATCCCGCCCTGGGAGCCGTCTCCCGGGCAGGCACGGCCCTCCCCTCTGCTGCCAAGGGAGCATGCACGCACCTCGGGTCCTTCCATGTTAGCCGCTGGAACTACGACACGGTTCCATTTTCAGATGATTGGTGCGTTGAGATCAGGAGAAGTCTTGCTAAATTTAAAATGTTCTTGATAAAGAAAGACTGCATAATCTGTTATCACTATCCTAAAAGATGTTTTTGCTTCTTCCTAGAAAACCTTTCCTTTTATGATTATATTGATTACTTGTAAATGTATTTTGCTGTGCTTGGTGCAAAAGAATATTGGGAGTGGCTGACTATTGCAGTTGGTATTATGACATAAATCTCTGTCTTTATTGAAAGAATACTGGCTAATATCTTCCCTGTTAGGCATGCCAAGTTGTAGGGGAGAGATTGTGTTATTTATTTTTTTTAAACGATCCAATGGATTTGTTTTTGTCTGTATTTTGCGAACAACTTGAAGTTTTTTTTTTGTCATATTAGAAGATAGAGAGTATGTATACCTATCTTTTAAATTACTATAACCTAATATATATAAATTATAACATTGAAAAGTACAAAAAGCTCTAATTATTGATGTTGTTATTTTCCTGGTATTTAATTTTTATAAATGGTTTTGTAAGTAAATAATTGTAGTATTGMTTTTGAGTAGTTTAAAGTCATCCTTAAATAAGTTCTGACTCAACATACTGCCTTCTATATTCTAAAGTGAAGTACTCTGATRTGATGTGAAACATGCCTGCATTTCCTAAGTTTCTTCATATGTATATGTACATACAGCGGTTCCCAAGAAAAGCATACCTGAAGCCTGATTTCCACATTGCATTGATAAAGAGCTTGGTATTTTGCCTTCATATAATTCAGTTGCCTGGGTGAAATAGAACATAAATCTCTTCAAATGTCTGTCCAATCACAATTTTCAAAATGGTAACTTTTTTATTGGGGGTGCATGATGCCAAGTTTATCTTTAATCAGCCTTTATTACTGGATGTGTAACAATGGATATTTTCCTACCTGGTCAGTAGATTGTAGATTTAACTTTTTTTCCAGTAGATCCTCACTACATTTTCAAATCTATATTTGGAAAAACCTGCAAAGTGCTATCAGTAAGTTAGTTAGCATCTTTGACCTTATCTATGCATAACATTTCTTAGTTTAATTTTGACAAACTCACTGACAGGCAATTCCTTTGTAGTGTTGTAACTTTCTGTGATGTAATGATTTTTTTAATGTTTATATGATTCATTATTAAAATATAGGATATTGTGTAGCTTTGCATGAAATAAATGATATCTCTGTGAGCTACAGTTTTGTTCATTATTTATGTATCTCATTATTATGTTTACTTCATAGTGCACCTACCTGATGTGTATGAACATGGCTGCTATACAGTTTATAAAGGCTTATGGCAGCAGAGTGTTGACACAAAGACCAGTCATGACTGGCATAGGGATTTTTGGAAGCAGAGCTGCACTGGGTGACAAACAGCAGATCCCTAGCGTAATTTTCTCCAGGCATTCTTAGAGTGTTACAGCAGCCTGGCTTGTAGGGCGATACCCAATTGGCTGTATGGCTGGTGGATTTCTGCTCATGGCAGCTGGAGGTTCAGAACAGGGCCTAACAAATGGCAAATGAGAATCAAATCACCTTGGCACTCATCAGTTTGGTTAAAGGAAAAAAAAATTAAATGGGTGCTTCCAATAAAAGTATTACTAAAAAGTTAATATTTTGTTACTATTTAACGGTGGTTCATTCTTAGCCAGATACCTTGGAGAAGAGTTGAAATTACTTTATCTGCCTGAACAAAAACTTCCAGCCACATTTATTACTTTGAATATTTTAAACACCATCTTTATTTGTACGTATCATAAACTGATTTTTCTCTTTTATAATACCAGAAATTTAAGAACACTTTCTCAGATAGCTCCTCATTTATGTAAGTTATTAATGGAATTATCAACATTAAGAGTCCAAGGCAGATGAAAGCTGTAAGCTTTGCCATTTTTTTGACAGTTTGTTGACAGAAAATGCAATAGAAGCCCAGGACATAAAACTTTATTCAAGGCCCCATGGCCGGTGAATGAGTCAGGAGGATTTAGGACTTTGTACTCTGGTTGCTCAACACTTTTTCCACTGGAAGTATTGGTCAGCCTTTAACTTGAAGAAAACTCCAAAGCAAGCATCTTTTACAATTTTGAGAAATATTACATACATCCCACCCACCCCCTTAGGAATATCTCTTTTTTTAATTAATTTGTTTTTTACACTCCGTATTTTATCTCCACCCCACCCCCACTCCCCATCTACCATCCGACTGTTCCACATCCCATACCTCCTCCCCAACGCGCCCCACTCACCCCACCCCCGCTTCCGAATGTTTCCATCCCTGACCCTACCTAACCTCTAAACTCCCTGGGGCCTCCAGTCTCTTGAGGGCTAGGTGCATCATCTCTGAATGAACACAGACCCGGCAGTCCTCCTCTGTATACTACATATACTTTTAATGAGTTTTCTGGCTGTCGTGATTGTTTAATCTCTATCAAAATGATTATATTCTGAAAAACTAGTTTTTAAATGTTTACTGTGCTAGAATGTGTACAGCACAATCTGCTTTGGCCACCTTTAGTGTGTCACTTACTGGCACTGTGTTTATCGGCATCTTTCTCATCCCACATTGCAAGTCTAGTTCTTAGATGGAAGCTACTCACTGTTGTCTGCCCCAGGCCCCTCTTCACCAATATGTAGCGGTTTCTTTATCAATCGAACCGTAATAAGCAGCCATTGAGAAGAGTGAGACAGTATTTGCTGTTGTGGCGTGTGTGGTGGTAGGTACTCTTTTTCACTAAGCCCTTTCAAAACCTAATGCCATTCCATTCACTGAATGCAAGGTTTCCTCTCTGTTCATCTACTGTCGTAGCATTTGACTGTTTCTTACATCTTGGCTGTGCAGAGCAATACTGCTATGAGCCCCAGGGCACAGACAACCACAGGTAGACTGGAGTCCTTGCTTAGTGTCAATTTAGTTAGCTTTTCGATTAGTTTCCATGTTCCTGCAGCATYGGAACCCCTTTGTATCTACCTACTGGAGAGCTGTTACAGTGTATCATTTTAATGTAATTATTTTATAACTTCAGAGATTTCACTCAAAATTTGAAATCAAATCCACAGTTTAGATTCAGAGAATAATCTGTCAGTTATCATGAGTTTTGAGTAAGTACTGAAAGCTACAGATTTTCAACTTTTCAACAAACATTTGAAACCACAATGAACTCAGATGGCCTACAAAGCCTTCCATTTTCTTATTTTTGGGAATTTTCAATATTCTTTTATGATAGACATCTTTAAAACATAACATTTCCCTTCTTTGCATCACCCATAGACTTGGATAAATGGCTGCAAGTATGGAAAACATATGATTGATTTTCATTTCTGACACTAAATTACTAGCATTAAACATTTGAGCCACTTATATTTTTTTTGTTGGGTCATACTCTCCCACTTGCAACTTTAATAAATAACTTGAGATTCACTAGGAAACTAAAGGATTGTAGTACTTAACATGTACTGACTCCAGCCGGTATCTGGGATCACAATTGGGTTATAGCCAAGGCTCAAAGAATGGTGAGAAATACAAGTAAAAGAGTTCATTGTCTGGAACAGAGTACTGGGAGCAGCAAGGATACTATGAATACTAGACCAGAAGGAAGCCAGGATAGTGCTACAGAAAATGTACATTGTATTAGAGATCAAATACACAATCATAAACTGACTTAGTCAATGTATAGATGTTAAAATGTTTTTGCTGTGCACAGCAAAATGTGGGAGGAGCCACCTACATTGAGAAAACAGCTGTTGGGAAAAAGGCAAGCAGGACCTAATGATTTGAGATGGGCTTGGCCTGTTTGGATTGTAAGAGCTTTTAAGATTCAGAAGCTTAATTTCAGGAAAGTAGTGAATCATTCCTTGTCAGGGAAGTGCCTCAGCTTGGAGAGGGGTTCTGAGAGAAGGGGTGTCTGGGAGCAGAGAAAAGACTCGAAGTCACATCGTGGATCCAAGCTGACGACCTGTGTTCTGCTTGATCCAGCTTTTCCAGTCTGCTTCTCCCCATGCTCTGCTTTCTCTCCGGAGATTCCTCTGTCTATATTTTGCTTGCTTGCTATTCTAAGAGGTCTCTCTGTCCTCTGTGTCTTGGCTTGTGTGTGTGTGTGTGTGTGTGTGTGTGTGTGTGTGTGTGTGTGTGTGNCTCTCTCTCTCTCTCTCTCTCTCTCTCTCTTTCTCTCTTTCTTTCTTTCTCTCTCTTCCTAGTACTTTGAAGGGACAGGACTGATTATCACAGGAAGGGGTCTTTGAGAAGCTTCAAAGTACCCAAAGCAAAATGAACTAGTTTGTCTGAAGTTCCTGAAATAGTAATTCATCATTTGTTCTGTGGGTTTACTTTGAAATATTTTTCTTAAATATGTTTTTGGTTTTGGGTTTCTTTTTCCCTTAATACTCAGATGCTATTGTCAGAGTAGAAGGATAAAAAGAGAAGGACTGTCCAATTTTACTACTAACTTCGATAATGCACTAAGACAGATTGATAGGAGTGTGCAAAGGAATTCAGGAGCTTCCCTTTACGGCTACACCAACAGAAGTGTGCGTATACACGCAGATGYTTCACAAATACTGCATCTCATTATAGGGTTTTGAGTTATTTCCACAGTGAGTTTTTGTTGTTTCAAAGATCCAGAGTGTCCAAAATTTTAAGGAGTTTTTCTTACAGGGCTTTGTATACAACCGGATAGAAAAGTGACTTTGCTGGGTAAACTTGAGTTTAGAAGGCAGTGGTTTTTAAGCTGGAAGCGTTGACTTTATTTCTGAGGAATTAAGTTAATATTTATTAAGCATTGATAGTGTGTACAATATTTTTTCAGACACTTATTAACATGTAATGACAGTCACACAAATATTACCACAGAATTCATGTGCTTTATGTGCAAAGTGGTTTCCTTAAAGAATTATTTCTGGTACTCTTTTTCTTACATGTTAACAAATATAGAATTATCTAAAATTTTGGTTTTTTGAGACAGGGTTTCATGTAGCCCAGGTTGGCCTAAAACTGTGTATATAACTGAGGATAACCCTGAACTTCTGGTCTTCCTCCACTTCCCAAGTTCTACAATCATAGAAATGTGCCATAGCACACAGATCAATATTTTAAACA
>BDUI01001928.1:48730-66481 GCA_002335545.1 Apodemus speciosus
CATTAGGATCATAAAAAGCCAGATGGGTAGGAAGAATCTCAGCTGAGATCTTGACTGGGACAGAAATTTGGGAGTGGTGCTGTCCACTGATAGAAGTGGCTTCAGCAACTCTGATAAATGCAGGCTAGCAAGAATGGAAAGCTCCTGGGCCTTTATCCTGGGAGAGAAGATAGATGTGGGGTTAAATTCCAAACACAATGGCAGCCACTTTAATCATGTACTTAGAATGTTTCCACCACAAAACCCTTTCAGTGGGGGAAATAATTAATCAACAAACAAAAATGTAGCTTGAAAAGTCAGTAAAGTCAACAAACTCCTAGTCACAACACTAAGCAAGAAAAGATAGAAGAGGTTACAGAGACGAAGCAAGACCTCCATACTGATCTCAGTGGCAGTAAACAGCAGTACACAAAGGTGCTTCCAGCCACTGAATGAACAAATCTGCCCACTGTTRTGGGGCTTGAGGAACCAGTGTGAAGTGAAGCTTCCTTGTGATTCCACAGATAATAGTGAAACTGAGCAGCAAAAAGCTAAGTTGTGCTGTCACATCTCAGCAGTATCTGATAGTGAGCAGGTGAGAGCTGTTAATGTTTGGATCCTCCATYTAGGTTGTGTCTCAGAAGTGTGGGGACACCCACTACACAGAGTTTCAGAGGTGTGTGGGCATCCACTGCAATGCACAGTCTTACGGGTCTGTGGGCATCTAATGGGCTACACACATTGATTTTGCACTTCTCATGCAGTTCTATTATACTATTCTAAAAACAACAGTAAGGTGACATTCTCTTTTATACATTGTATTTTCCAGGTTTCCAAATTATCCATGGTAGATACCCCTTTATAAAAACAGTGTCAGGGAAGAGCTTACATGGGTTAAAATTCAACTGGTCTTAAAGATAGAGYTAAATAGATTCTGGCAAGTATATGAAACTGGTGATCATTACTACACTCAGGCTGTAGAGCATTCCATCTCCCCAGAGCTCTCTGGTGCTTTTGAGGCCCACAGTTTCCCTGCTCACGGGTTTGCTTCCCATTGCTACATAGCACAGAGCCTTGTCTGGCTTGTTGGACCCAGCAGGATGCTCTGAGATGGGCCATGGGTCATCCTTGCTGTTGACTGGTAGACTTGGTTGGCATGAGGGTAACATGGTGTTTTTACTCAGTAGTAATGGGCATTTATTTAGATCATTTTCTCCAGTATTCTTCCTGCTTTCCTCTCCCTCCATTTCCCCTTCCCCTGTAGTGGGTAATAATTATTAAAGAGTACCACCCCGCTAGGCCTCTGCACCAAGTCCCAGCATGTCCAGCTCAGGGTGACTCTGTCGTCACTAAGCCAATCTCTTTTGGCTACCTCTCACAGCATCCCAGCTGTGTTTCCTCTCTACCATAGACTCTGTAAATGGTGAGAGTCCCATGCTTCTGCCCAGCACCCACTCCTTCCAAGTATCTGGTAAAGCATCACTCTTAAACTTGAATAGTTAACCAAATATATTTATGTATTAAAAACTCCCAATTTCATAATGCCAATTTACAATGATAAAGTCTTATCCTAATATTTCTAACCTCTCCAAAATACCAGAAATACATCTGAAGCCATCTGGATATCTGTGCCTCCTTCCCTGCTCTGCTCCTGTGTCTACCGAGCCTCTCTCCTTCGTTAGCTCCTCCTCCTCTCTCCCCTCCAATCACTGGCCTCTCACTGCCTCAGTGTGAATGGATAGGAAATATCTTGCAACATTCCCCGATCCTTTTCTTTTTCTCCTACYGTCAACACTGGTAAGAACATTGGGATGCACTTTTCTTCCTCCTTCGTAGGTGGAGAACTAGGAGTAGAATTTCTCAGGTTGACGGTGGGCATTCATTAACACGGCCAAGCTAGGTTCCCAATCCTGAACTAGTCAATCTGTACTCCCACCAACAGCAGCTGAGTATTTCAGTCACTCCGCCTGCTCGACACTCAGGACTCTCAATGATTTCCGTTTTTATAATAATACAAGTCTGACCATTTGTACTAATGTCTTGTCATGATTTTAAACCGAATTATCTTTATGATTAGTAAAGTCAATTGTAGATCTTTTGGTTAAGGAAGTAATCAAACATTTTGTTGTGTTTCTCTTACTGAGTCTAAAGACAAATAAATGTTAATATGTTCCAGCTACAAGTTCTTTTCAAATAGGTTATCTTCATCTTACAAGTGATGTCTCTCAAGAAGCATCTTTATTCATTTTGATAAAATTCATCCATTTTATTTCATAGCTTGCGTTTTCCATAAAACATTACCTTTCATGAGGAATGGGCTGATGAAGACTAATGTGAACAGGTTGGGTTGCACTGGAGAAAAAATGCAGAGCTGTGAGCCATTTGTGTGACTGGGTTTCCAGGAGAGAAGTTAGACGTCAGGGTGTGTGATGGCCTCACTGTTGACTGTAGTTACATCATGTGGCTGCAGACAAAGGGTGCTAGAGTAGCAGCTACTGTCTGGAGACCAACCTGGGAAAGGGAGAGAGATGCTCATCTTGGTTCAACCTTTCAAAATAAAAGCCAAAGCAGAAGGAATCACATCCAGTTGGGCAAGAAGAAAAGGCAAAGGAGATTCTCTCCTTTGTAAAGAAACGTTGGGACAATGAAAGATCAATCTAGGAAATGGATCAGCAAAACTAATACATTGCATTTCAGATGAGAAAGGAAAAAAATAGTAACATTAATATGAAAACAAAATCTCACCCAGTGGGCAACCCAGTGGGGAGTCTGTGAAATAAGCAAAAGCCTCACTATTGTCAAATAGAGGCTGTTTGAGATCACAATTTCTCATTATAAATTGTAATTTTTCTTTGCTATCTTGCTATTGGTCAGCATGCTAGTATCTCACATCTTCCCAACTACACCCAGCAATACAATGACGCCTTTGTCAGTTTCAACTTGTACTGTAAATCTCAAAGAAACATAAACTGAAAAGCCTCAGGGCATTACCAGGACCTGAAATCTAATTAAAAACAAAATAAGCTGATCTGGATTCTGAGTATTTTTGAAAATATCCTATTTAATCATGGCACTCAACTAATTACCAATTTAAGGATAGAATTCAAAATAAACTCTTCAAGACTAGCTTTTGACATAGAGCTGAGGAGTTTCCCTACATCGGGCAACTTCCCAAGGATAATTTATTCAACTTCTGCAGAAAAATAAATCACTAGGTTTAACATATATTGTAACATTATTTCTATAGAGTGGGTAGACTGTAAATGAAATACATAAAAACTCAATATTTGATATTTTCAATAAAATTGCAATGCAGATAGAAATTGCTTTTCTAAGATGCTTTTCCAACATACTGAGAGCTTGATTTTTCTTAAGTCAGAAAAGCTTTCCTAAACTAGATTTTCTTTTAATTCCCCCAGGATACTAAATAAAATAAAATAAGAAGACATCATGCCTTTAGTAAGGATTTTTTTCCTTCAAATGTGAAAGGAAGAGATCCAATTTTCCTGACTAAATGGATTGGGAAGGTGCTAAATAATTTTGGCTGTTTACAGTCTGGGAGAGTTTGTGATGTGTGAACTCTAGGATTGACTCTTCTTGAACTGCTCTCAGTTATTCAAGGTACACTTGAACGCAGGAAGCACACATGACTGCACACACTTCTATAGCAAGTAGCATTCCTCATAATCTCATGCATGTTTTTATTACTCTACCTCAAAAAGAGACTGTTTTTTTCCAAACCTGTGATGTAAGCTCCTCCCTCCCAAAAGCATGTCATTTACACACCATATACAAGCCAGAGAAGCTGGTTCTCTCCTTCTACCATGTAGGTCCCAGGGGTCCAAGTCAGGTTGTCAGCCTCAGCATCTAGCGGCTTTATCCACTGAACCATCTCTCCAACTGTCTTAGTGTGTGTTTCATTGCTATGAAGAGACACCACAGCCAAGCCAACTCTAAAGGAAAACATTTCATTGGGGGCTGGCTTACAATTTCAGAGGTTCTGTCCATTCTCATCATGTGGGGAAGCATGGMAGCATCCAGATAGATGTGGTGTTGGAGAAGGAGCAGAGTTCTGAAGGCAGGCAGGAGGAGACTTATTTCTACAGGCACCCAGAAGGAGAGTCTCTTCCACACTGGGTGGAACTTGAGCATAGGACCTCAAAGCCCACTCCCACAGTGATGCACTTCTTCCAACAAGGCCACACCTACTCCAACAAGGCCATACCTCCTTATTATACCACTTCCGATGGGCCAAGAATATTCAAACCACCACACCTACCAACAATTTCTGTCCTTTATATAATCCATATCTACTAATAAATTATTTTGATTTTGATTATTTTAATATGTTTGGTGTTCAGCTTTTGCATTAGGGTTAAAAGTTGAATAAAGATATCACCCTTGCAGTACTGGGGTGTCCTGAACTTGATTCACTCTGGCCTTTGAAGTGAGTTCTTTGTTTTCATGGTTTTAATGTTTTTAACATTTTTTTTATCTCATCATGTCTAGAGATTCATTTAGTATTTCTTGTCAGCAGGTACAGCAGCCCTGGGTTAACTTTTGTTTATTGAGACAATGTCTTCAACTGACAATTTCACCAGTGGCCTTGCCTGACAACTTTTTCTTTGGGCTCTGTATATCATCCCTCTGTACCTGTGGGTGGTTAGGCTTTTGCTGACCATTCCCTTACTCACAATTGATGACTTTCTTTTATCCACTAGCTTTTGAACCTCTCTGCCCTTACTTCCGAGTTTGATTACGGTCTGTCTTGTCTTGGTGAGGATTTCACTCATTCCATATTCACATCATGCTGCTGGCTTTCTTTACTTCTTCATTCTTTTTCTTTCTGTCTTCCTTGTCCATCAATTTCAAGTGATGTATCTTTAAACTTATTGATTCTACTGGCTGATCTAGTAGGCCACAAACACTTTCTGCATAGTTTCAACCCATGCACTGTTACCTTAGAACATCTGCTTGATCATATCACATGATTTTAGCAGTTTTAATTTCTCATTCTGTGTGTGTGCACGTGTGTGTGTGTGTGTGTGTGTGTGTGTGTGTGTGTGTGTGTGTACTATTGCCCTGATTTCACCTAACTGTAAATGTCCCTATGTAGCTCCCTGGGCTTCTTTAAAAGGTGATTTTTGAGGTTTTTGTCAAGTAAAGTATAAGTGTGCATTTTTAAGTTGGTTTATTCTGTTAGTTTGCTAGTGTCATTCATCATCTTGTGATCAAGCATAAAAATGTCTGCCCAGAAA
Organism: Apodemus speciosus; assembly: GCA_002335545.1. Taxonomy (NCBI): domain Eukaryota; kingdom Metazoa; phylum Chordata; class Mammalia; order Rodentia; family Muridae; genus Apodemus; species Apodemus speciosus. The sequence continues at coordinate 53,968 of BDUI01001928.1, forward strand.
TCTATCCTAAGAGTGTATGTGGGCTGCTGGTGGGGTCTGCAGGAAAGCAGTCTATGAGTGATCTTGACAACTAGACCTGGAGGGGAGTCCATTGCAGTGAGGTCTGGACTCAGAACTTTCCAGAGCATCTGAGCCTTGGATCCACTGGACTTAGGAGCCACAAAGGACTGGCTGTAGCCTGGGACGATGGTTCCCATTGTGAGTACCATGAGATTGGTTATCAGGTCATTAAGGGTGGACCTGGAGTTTCCAGCCACAGGGAATGGAGGATTTATCCTGGATCAGTGAGGGTTGGCATGGCTTTACATGGAGCCTAAGTCTGCATAGGAAAGTCGAAGGCCTACGGTAATAGGGCCGAGTTCCTGAATTCTGGGTCTTGTATCCATAGGGACCAGCTCACAAATAGCCTAAAAGCATGGGGGAATCCCTCCTAGCATTAGGACAGGCTTTGGTGACAGAGTGTCAGGCAATTTGGGAAGGCTTCTCTGCAGTAGAATGTATAAATCTGGGAAGAAGTACAAAGAAATGTAAACTCTCCTTCTTGCTCTCTTCCATGATCTCCCTTTTCTTCATTCCACCAGGCTGTTGTTCCTGTCCTGGCTTCCTTATGAAGGCATCATTGCTCATATTGGAGTTTCTGAGAAGTAAAATGTCACCTCCTGCCATCATGGTGACAATACCCCATCACTGGCCAATCCCAAGTCCAAGTGCAAATAGCCTTCCACAGATGAAAGCTAGGTCCCAGCTGTAAACTTCCAAAGCTCTGCCACTCCTGTTCCAACTGATGGCTTCAGCCTCAGCTTGGAGTCAAGGTGACTTACAGACATTCTKGAAGATTCCATTTCATATAAATCCATATTTCCCCCCAAAGGCAAGGATTTGTGCCTTATTAAGTATATGCCTGACAGGTGAGGACATTGATTGATAGGAATTGARKAATCAAATCACAGTTTTATATATCTGAATATAGGATAGATGTCCCATGGACTAGCCTGTAGCTCTGCGCATTTCAAATGTTGTTTCTGTTGCTCACACCAGTGCCTGAATGCTCGTTGCTGAAGATGTACTCATGTCATTGTGGCCATATACCAGTGAATAGTGCACTCACCAAGTCGGCCATATGAATGTGGCTGTGTGTTTGAAGTGTTGCCCCAGCACAGTGAGGAGACAGTGATGTAAATATATGGTTTGGTGATGAGAACCACACAGATGTGCCTGATGAACCCAATTAAGATGCTTTTTTCTATTCATGGTTCCTTAGCTACACCTCAAAACTGCATGGAAATGCCACAGGACTGAAAAGGGAAAGAGAAATACAGTGGAAGASGAGCCAAAGTGGAGACTACAGGAGGTGCCGCTTATGTCTGCAARTAACTTCGCCCAAATCTCATCATTGTTAGTCTCCCTGCAGGTTTCCTGTTGTTTCCATCAGCTTAGGAGATTGATGCACTTCTCTCTTGCTTCATTTCCTTTATTAATCTCGAAAATACCAGGAAGTCCAGCCCTTGCTTCTCGTTTTCTTAGCACATCTGTATTATCATCTTCATCATATTATCACTATTGTTTACTTTTTCTTTGCTTCCACAACTCAGAACCTAAATTTCATGGCTGACATCACAAGCCATCAGAAAAGATAATTGCTTGAGTGTGATAATAGTGACTGACGGCTTCATCTCCAAACTACTTCTCAGTTCACACTCCACACATCGGGGACTGAGAGARCRCGACACCCCTGTCAGTAAAACAGAAGGACCTTGTGACGGCRCTTCAGTTGGATTGTTCGCCTGGCACTCACCACGTTAGCACTCAGTTTAAAACAGCTCCRTTCATTATTCCAAAGCAAGAAGAGCAAAAMAGCAAAAAACAAAAACCCCTGATGCTTCAGAAGTATTAAATGAAATCATACACATATGTAAAAATGCTAGAATAACACCTGATCTGGGGTTTTCACCCCCTTCAAAACAACCTGTCTCCTTTTATAGCAACATTTGNCCATAGGAGGAACAACAATATGAACCACCCAGTACCCCCAGAGCTCCCAGGGACTAAACCACCAACCAAAGAGTACACATGGAAGGACCCATGGCTCCAGCTGCATATCTAGCAGAACATGGCCTTATTGGACATCAAAGGGAGGAGAGACTCTTTGTCCTGAGAAGGCTTGATGCCCCAATATAGGGGAATGCCAGGACAAGGAAGCGGGAGTCGGTGGGTTGGTGAGCAGGGGGGGGGGGCATGGGTTAGGGACTTATGGGGAGGACTAGGAAAGGGGACAACATTTGAAAGGTAAATAAAGAATATATCTAATAAAAAAGAAGGGATAAAAGGAAAAAATAATAAAATAAAATATAAAAACAAATCAAAAAATATTTGCTTTAGGGAGGAGTTCAACGGGGAAAACATGATTTGAACATGCCAAAAGAAACCAACAACAAAAACAAAAACTCCCATATAGAGACCCTACAACATAGAATTAAATGTTATTTCAACAAGAAATATTGAAAGTTCAATCCACCTTCGAACAACATGAGGACATACGAAACCATCTTGAAAATCCAGTAGTAAGGGTCCTGACTTTCTCTGCTAGCTCTGCCTGCCTCCAATTAGCAATGTGTCCCGAAACAGTCTCTAGAACTGATATCAACAATTTACTCTGAGTACCAATGCAGAGAAAATAGAGGTTTGAGACTCCAGAAAAATGCATATAGTGAACAAAACTATGATATTCCCTAAAACGTCATATGAGGCCAAACTGAAGCTATATTCCCAGCAAGGCAAGGAACTGGCAAAGCGACAGAACCTCAAGAAAGTTACAGTTCAAGTAGTAGTAGACTAATATACTTAAAGATGGAACTCAGCTTAAGAGGCCATATCTTCATCTTGGGCAAGAATTGCTGGAAGAGTCCTTTATCCCGGCTCTGGGAATTGCTGTCTGCTCCCCAGTTCAAAGAAGGCCTTTTTGCTTCAAGCCTGTGATGTCAGGTAGGGTGTGGTCTATAGCTAAGTACTCCTACAGATGTGACAACTATTACCTGCAGCTTCACACAGTTCAACCTGGTGCCTGGATGCCCCAAGAATGATTTCTCTCTTACTCTTACTAGCCTGTCTTTCCCCATCCCTGGAAGAGAACAAACTGTTCCATGCCTTCAATGTGCCAAATGGAATAAGATTAACTGTAACAAGAAAAAGAAAATGCATTGCAGGAGACTACAATATGCTACCGTGAAATCTACAACCTTAATCAATGTAGAGGAATTGTTCTAGTCTGAAGGAAAATGGGAGAAAGCAATGAGAAACTTTCTGTACTCCTTCTAGTGCCTAAAATCCCAGAACATACATCTATAGAATACATGCACTCTTCCCTTCTCTACAAGGATAATGTTTGCCTCCACAGACAAATCAGCATGCATCTGCTAACTGCTGTGCAGAGTCCTAACCATCTCCAGCTTCACTTGCTGCCTCAAGTTTGACTTGTTCAACACTTAGCCCTACAGAAAGTGATTTTTTTAAATTGGGTCATTTTTTATAGTTTATCTTTGTAGATTTTTGTGAGAAGTTTGGGTTTCAGAATAGTTAAGCAGAAAGTCTAGTTTCTTCTGTTAAAATCTTATTGTTGTACAATAAAAAATTAATTCCAAGAACTACAGAAATATGCATAAGGTACTGTAAAAACACTCCAAAGTCAGTATTTATGGGTCATAACAAAAGGAGGAAGAACCTGGGGGTATTGAGTTTGTTTTTTGTTTTGTTATATTTTGAAACAGGATCTTATGTAACTCATGCAAGTCACAAAATTAATATGTAGCAGAATCTTGAACTCCTGATCCTCTTCCCTCTGCCTGTTGTATTCTGGATTTCATGCTTGTAGCACCACACCTAGCTTTGAAAAGTTCTGCTCTGTGGTCTTCTCTAGAATAGTCAAATGTTCAATGACCAGAATTTAGTGTCTAGCGGCAAAGATGTGATTCACAACTTCCTATTTGAAAATATTTGTCTTGGATATCAGTGCCACTAATAAATGCCATTTGGGGCATGCCTTTTATAACATGGTTTCAATTAATTTCCATCTGAACTTGCCACATCCAGCACAGCTCCAGGAACTGACCTGATGGAGGAAGGGGAATAAAAAAAAAAAAAAAGACACAGGAACGGTTTAGGGAACTCTGCTCTCTCACCAAGAAGCTAAAGCACACAATCATGTTTGTTATATAACAACATGAGGAAATGATGGTGTTGCATACAGCAAACAAGGAAGTGGAGTTCATTGTATAAGAGCTGAGTTAAGGACACAAGCTTAGCTAATCTCCAGAAGAATGGTTTCTATAGAGACCAGTTTTCAGGTTGCAAATATTTGAGAAAAGAAACTAAGATGGACACTTTCTGCACACACTGTCAATTTTCTCACTGTGACTCCTGAAGAAGGCTTTGCTGTCATTCTCAGTCTCATCTGGGGAAGTCTTTGCCCACTTTCAATGGGGTTCTTAACATGACAGTGCCCATATCAACATTATACATTCATGCAAGACTTGATTTACTCAGAACTTCCTCTATTTTCCACATGAAACTGTATCTAGGAAGAGCACCTCACTCATCTTCTTAAATAGATGCCATCATCCCAATGATTGGTGAGTCTCAGTGCCCTTCTTCGGCAGTTCCATCCCTGAATTTAGCACTTTGGATTCACTATTGTGCTTGGTAGGATTTGTCCCTTGGTATCCCTACTGTTAGCATTCTGTCTAAGCTCCACCCCACAGTTACCTGGCAACAGCCAGGTAGACCAGACCCACTATAAAAGGGGCTTCTTGTCCCCTCTTCACTCTCTTGCTCTCTTGCTCTCTCTTGTTCTTGTTTTCCCTTCCCCCCCTTCTATCCCCATTCCCTTCCCCTTCTCTCTCCACACACTCATGGCTGGCCTCTACTTCTCTCCTTCTCCTTCTCCTTCTCCTTCTCCTTCTCCTTCTCCTTCTCCTTCTCCTTCTCCTTCTCCTTCTCCTTCTCCTTCTCCNAACTTTGTTTCCAACAATATGTCAATCACAGGTCATTTTCTTATACAAGTGAGTCATTTTCAGCAGAGATTGAGCATTAGGCCCAATTGTCAGCATGACATGTCAATCTCCAGAGTACAGCCTGAAGTGCCTGAGGGGCTCCAAAACCTCCACGCAGGAGGACTGAACACTAAGCAAACTTCCGGAAGCTGTGAGCCCTACTCGCAAAGCACGGACTCAGATTTCCAAAAATTTGTCTGAAACAAAGTCCATTCTTCCTCTTAAAAACATTCTTTCTCCTTCCCAAGGACATTTCTCAACCTTCAGAGGACAGTAGAGAGTGGTAATCAAGGATATGAGCTGACTAGAAAGTCAAGTGCAAAGGGTTTACGTCATACCTCTGCCRTGACTGGCACAGGTTGCAGGAGGGGTGGACAGATTCCCTAAACCCGCTGAGCCTCAGTTATCTGGTGTACAAAGTACAGATGATAATGCTGTGTTCCTTWCAGTTGAAAGAGTGAATGAGGCTATACCACAGCATACTAACTAGAGAGCATAAAATCTTCCTGTTACTTTGTCACTGTGTTCTACAAAAGTRTTTAGGAGGCTGAGTTAATTATCACACAGCAGTCAGCTGTTTCAATGCCTAGGCTGAGTATCTCCAAAACAAAAGGTTTAGTTTCTCTTGATTGGATACTATTTCACTTCAGAAAGGGCAATTCCTGGGATGCTGCTGTATCCAAAGTTCTAGTGTGAGGGAAGAGAGGGTACTTAAATCCCATCAATCTGTATTTAAAACAATAAATCATTTTTTTCCAAATGAAAAGTATTGAGGAGCCTTTTCAAAACAAGGACATGAAGGCAGKTTTCATTTTTTAAAATGATATTGGTAAGTCTCATAGTGAACGCCTAGTCAGGGGCCCTGTCTGCAATAAGGATGAAGGAGACTTGCTCTCTCTTTCACATGGCAGCTGAGCACACTCTGTCTCCAGCCACCCTCCTGCCTCACATATTGAGTCTAGTGAGTACAGAACATCAGCACATGTGAGTGCTTATACCAAATGACGATCAGAATCAATATCTGGCCTTCTTCCCAGGCAATAGGTCTCTATATAGTTCTGGCCTACGCTGCAGAGCCCTGGTTGGCTCCTTTAGTTCAATGCCTGTGCTGTGGGCCCCAGTTAGTTCTCTTTTGTACATCTGGGCAGCTTGAAATTAAGGCCGCAACAGCTGATAAGTGTAGGTTAGCTGTCCTCACCAGCCAGTGTTTGCACATAGGCTTCTGGGGAAATTCTCAAGGGAAGGATGGCTACTCAGGGCAAGGCATTTACACCATGAGCCTTGGGCCAAATCTCACCTCTGATCAGACTGATGTCAGTTCTTAACAGCCTTCCTTCCTTTGCTGTGAGCAGAGCAGCTCTGTCCAGAGAGCATGAGAATAAGAAATGAGAATAACACAGTAAACATAGTAAAAAGGGAGCTCTGAAGTTRAAAAGGAGTGTGTGTGTGTGTGTGTGTGTGTGTGTGTGTGTGTGTGTACAGCACAATGTTTGAAGGGAGGGAAAAGAAGAAAAACATGTAATTGTCTCGAAAATTAAAAAAAATAGATAATAAAAGTGAGTATCCCATTTGGCTTTTCAAAATGCAAGCCTCTCACAGGAAGGTGGTGGACTGAATTCTCTGAGGAAGGAGTACAGAGAATGCATACAGACATGCTTGTTTTCTAAGATTACATGCTGGTCAAACAGGATTTTATTCTCCATCTGTTCGAGTAATAAAAACATACAGATTCATCTGGAAAAAAAACATATTTACCTTAATAACAAGTTTTAAGAAGGAAAATTATAAGCTGGACACCGTAGTATGTATATAATCCTGGAACTCAGGAAATGGAGGCAGAAGAATCTTTGAGTTCAAGACCAGCCAAACAAAATCCAAAGGGGAAAATCTGCTTATGGTGGTTTGAATAGGTTTGGCCCCCATGTTTGAATGCTTGGCCCATAGTGAGTGGCAGCATTAGGAGGTGTTACCTTGTTGGAGGAAGTACATTACTGTGGGGTTGGGCTTTGAGATTTCCTATACTCAGATACCACGCATTAGGGAAGAGACTCCTGGATGCCTTTGGACCAACATGTAGAAGTCTTGACTCCTCTAGCACTATGTCTTCCTGCTTCCTGCTGTGATGATAATAGACTAAAGCTCTGAAGCTGTAAGCCAGCCCAATTAAATATCTTCCTCTATAAGAGTTGTCTTGGTCATGGTGTCTTCACAGCAATGACACCCTAAGATGCTGCTCTGAGGCGGGAGGAGCACAAAGCCTTGCCGTAGTCCCTTTGCGGTAGTCCTACTGCTCTAGACCCCATTCGTTTCTGAAACTAATTTTGGCTGCCTTTGTGATGATTCTAGAGTGTGAGGAATTTAGCAATTCTTATGCTCAATTTTAATCCTCACCTAAAATCTGAGAGAATGAGAAAGTCCCATTTAACAACTTATTAAATTGATATGCTTGCTCCAAATCCTGTAAATGTCAATAAAAACAGCCTGCATAAGAAAGGTGTTGAAAATGCTAAAATAGTCAATGAAATATCATCAGTAGTGTTTTCTCCACAGTTGGAAAAGTACCAAATATATGTGCCACAAGCATTTCCGACTTTATTCTCAAAGTCTCCCTTACAAAAAATAGAAAAAAAAAACACTAAAACACATTATATTTAGAAACTAAACACATTGTATTTAGAAACGTGTCTCACTTGGTCGAAATGCCAGGTGGATGAGTGCCTCTGTGGAAATAATAATATTCACAAATTGTTTGGTGACTTTTCCTTTAAAATCTCTGCCTTGGCTAGGTGTCCCATTTGGCTCCCAGAAGCATTCCCAACCTTCTGGAATCCCCTCTGCATCATAGTATGGCTAGGAGCCTGAGTACCGACTGCATCNTTAACATTAGTGAATCAGGTTCACAAGAATAAAGATGTATGTTTCTGTTACTTTTTCATGTAGGGAAGCACATGCCCACTGACTACCTCAGAGTCTTATAATTTAAAAAGTCATTTGCAGATATATAATTAATGAAATGGCACACACTGAGAGGCTTCGGGAAATGTGTTAAACATGATTAAACACATTTAATCATAAAATACCATTAGCATAAGCATAAAGAATGAGAGAATGTACAAAACAAAACAAAGAACAAGAGAGGGAATGAGACAGTGAAGCCTGTAGATAAAAAACACTAATACTGGGGAAAGCCACAGCAAAGTGGTTCAAGTGGAGAACTCCCAAATCACCTCAGAAAGTTCCAGAAACAGGTGGCTGTGCAGGCAGGACTTGGGCTGAAAATCTCCTGGACCAGGGTGTATGTCTCAGCAGACTTGCCTTTCTGTGCGCTGTTATATCACAAAGCCCATGCCATGAGTTAGACATGAGCCTGAATGGTTGAGCTGGCATTTCATTAGTGAAGAAGCCCGTTCTGGAGGGGTGGCAATTAATTGTGTCTCATACTAAAATGGCACGCTCACTTTGTTCCACCCCACAGGATCTGTGGAGGAGTCCCCAACAGGAAAACATAACAGCCTAAGTGACTATATCCACTGAGTTGATATTTTGGAGCCCCCTAAGCAGACTGATCTGCAGTCATCCACCAGCGTCCTGTGCACAGAGAACTAGAAATTTTCTTCAGATCTTTCTACTTAGAATAGGTAGAAATGACTAAGMATGAGAAGATACCAAGGAGACGTTTCCAGATTTAAATACAGAAATAAAAATGAAAAAGAATGAAAATAATCAGAGAAAACAAAGTAATCRRAAATTCTCTCTAAATTACAAATACCTCTCCAGAGAGAAGARAAACAACATGTATCCATGGCATTAAAAACGGAATGATTTTTCAAACATTTGCAGAAAATAAATATCTACACACAATTTGAAAATACTCAAAAAAGATAGGTGATAATTTAAGGATGTTCTTTAGAAAATGTAAAGGAAAGGAGATAAAAAGCAGAAAATTAATACATTTTTATTCAGGCAATTGGCCATTATTGTTGGAGTAAACTTCCAATAGAAGTTTACTAGAAAGAAAAAAAAAGTTACCAAACTTAAYAAAAATAATATGTTTTCAGAAACAATGAATATAACTTTACATACTAAAATTTTACCACTGAAGTCTAGCATGGTGCATGATTAAATCAAAGCTCTTTGAGAAATTTCAAAACATGAAGAGTAAGAAAAAATTCCATATATAGAAGCCAATCATCAAACGTCCAAGTTAGCATCAGAGAAGCGTAATACTGAACAACTGCAAGAAGAAATGAACAGGGCTTGAGAGATGGCTCAGCAGTTAAGAGCATTGACTGCTCTTCCGAAGGTCCTGAGTTCAATTCCCAGCAACCGCATGGTGACGCACAACCATCCCTAATGAGATCTAATGCCCTCTTCTTGTGTGTCTGAAGACAGCTACAGTGTACTTACATATAGTAATAAATAAATCTTTACAATATAATAAATTTTAAAAAAGAAGAAGAAGAAATGGGCAGAAACCAGCAAAGTAGGGAATCCTGGTTTCCTTCTGATTCTGTGACAAACACCATGAACAAGGTAGCAGGGAAAGTTTGATTGGATTATGCTTCTGGGTCACAGTTCATCCAGGGAAGTCAGGGCAGGAACTCAAGCAGGAACCATGAAGGAATGCTATTTGTTAGCTCTCTCAAAGCCTCAGTCAGGTATAACTTTCTTCTATAGCCCAGGACCACCTGCTTAAGGAATACTGCCACCCAGAGGGGACTGTGTCCACTTAAATCAATTAGCAATCAAGACACATATCCACAGTCCACAGTTCCTTAACCTAGGATTTCCTAGACTCTAAATAATGTCAGGATGACAACTAAAGCTAAGATGCAAGCCTTTCTAATAGGAGRAGGTGCTTAGTCTCATTGTAACTGGATAGGCCATGGCTGGTTGGTATCCATGGGAGACCTGCTCTTTTCTGGAGAGAATGGGAAGAGTGGATGGGGAAGGGAACAAGGTAAGTGGTGGGGAGGGACTGGAAGGACAGGAGGTAGGAAAAACTGAGTCAGGATGTAAAATAATTAAGTAATTAATATTTAAAAGAATTTACAAAAACAAGACTTTTGAAATTTTAAAGAATAGTTATTTCTAATGTAAAGCTCTCTCTCCAGCTACATTTTAATTAACTTGTACAAGTGGATTCAATTAAATTTGACTGGTATTTCTCACCTTGCACAAAAACTAACTCTAAACTGATCAAAGACCTAAATTTGAAACATGAAAAAAAAATAGAAGAAAATATAGGCAATGCCCTATGAGAAGAAGATGTAGCAAAGACYTTCTAAATAGGAGTTTATTTGCCCAGGAATTAAGGCCAACAATTGACAAATAGACTCATAAAAACTAAAACTCTTTTACACAGCTAGAAAAATGATCAACATGGTGAAGAGGAAGTTGGGAAAGGGGTAGAGAGGGTCAATACAGAAGTCAAGGGAGGAATGGAAAATAACACTAAGGATGTTTGAAAMGAAAGCCATAAGGAATCATATTGTTTTAATTTATCTAAAACTACATATATAATACATAAGTGTGTATTAGTATATTTTAATAAAGTTATGATACTTGGGTTAACAATGCTTCCATCCAAGAACTATTGACTATCTAGTAAAAATAACCTGGAACTAGGCATGAGAAATCTATTTTCCATGGTTGATCAGGGCAGTCCAAGAGATGCCTGAGCACGCAGAGTTTTCCAGTAGCTAAAAGGTAGTGTCTAAATTTACAAACAAAACAAAACAACAAAACCCATAGAACAAGTACTAACCATGTCAGAAACAGAGTCCTTACTGGCATGCGGCTAAAAGCACTGGGAGCAGTGGATGGGGGGCAGGGGTGTGAAYTGGGGTGCTGTTGTTCATTTACTTACTCATCTACCGTTCAAGAACTATTTGGCCTCTAAAATAAATCACAAATATTGYTTTGAGAAAAAATAAAATATGTAAATGACATTAAATATAAGAAGTTCTSATAATTCTAAGCGGGTGCAAGACCCTTTACAATATAAATGGAGGGTACAGAAGTGTGACTCCATGACAGAAAATTTGTCTACATGTGTGAGGTCCCAGATTTCATTCCCAGTATCAATGAAATAATGACAATAATAAACTGGACCTTGTAAATGTCGAGYTGTATTTTCTTTAGAAATGGAACAACCACTCAATATGCTTCCATGTGTTACAACTCTACCTCTCTAATTTCACATGAGGTTCAAAAATAAATTTTAATGAAGAGCAGATAAAACTTTTATAAATTTGAATATATGGACTTGAATAATTTTGGGTACTGTTTATTCTGATAAGTCTATTCTTTGTTATAATTAAATAATAAAGCATTCTAAGATGTAATGTCTCACAGTGTTTTATGATCATCTGTTTTGGTTCTGAGGTCCTTCCTTAGGTCCTCTCCAAGGGCAAAGGAGATCCACAATTTATGAGGGCCCTGTTGTCTCAAATCTCAAATGATACTGTCACTCAGAAAACCTGTTCACAGGCTTTGTTTGTAAACTGGCTTTTGTGCTGTATGGCCCCCTAGACTAGACAAGGAACAGTCAAAGGAAGCATCACTTCCTTCACAGACACAGCCCTAACACAAGTCCAAAGCAGGGAAGTATGGGTTCTCCTCTCTACAGCAAGGCTTCTAACTCTGTGTGCTGAGGATCCTGGGAAAGGAGACCTTGACTATCCTGAAACAYGGGTCCCATGTCTCTGTGTTTCAGTATGGAAAAACTTGYACTCACATAATGYTGAATAACAATTATCTTCTAAGGAGCTAAATTCAAACCAGTTTATTTCAAACTGGAAWATGTATACTATGGGCATGTGAGTAATTTCAAAAAAATAACTTCTATAGTTTAAACTTAAAGTACATTCCTGAGAACACTCACGCTGGCTGCTCCTGTCTTTGCCACACTTAAAGGAAAAAAGGACAGAATGGAGCCCATCACTCACGTGACCACTTTGCTATGAATGTTGACAAGTGGGGAAACCTCTAGTTGCAAACAGCAGCTCAGCTCAAAACATTGGAACTGTGCTGAGAAAGAAAACGACTCTAATAACTGAATAATGATTCTCAAATTGGTTTCAATTCTTTGTCTTTAATACAGTTGAAAGAAGTCCTAATTGAGCTGACAGCTGGTGGGTCATTAAAAATAATTCTGATGATAGATAGCAATGTGATTGTGGCCATATAAGTTGGAAGGAGTTCAACTTTTTGAGTGGCTCTGCTAAACCAGCATGCCACTCCTATCTACTTATTTATGGAAATATATCTTCTCGGATCTTACATCCACAAAAAAAGAGAAAGAATAGATTGATGCTGTCATTGTCTCCTGGCTATAAGAAATATTCAGAGGCATATATTTATTGAACAGAAATGGCCCGGTGCAGACTGTGCCTGGATTACAATGGAGGCAGCCACATTGCCTGGGGCACTACAGACAGCTAGCAGCCAGGGCCAGGTATGTGGAC
>BDUI01001928.1:88418-98688 GCA_002335545.1 Apodemus speciosus
CCAACCAACCAAATAATGCTCTTGGGTTGGAGAGGTGGCCTCTGTTGGGAGAATGCTTGTGTAGCATTCCTGAAGCCTTGGGCTCAGTTATCAGCACTACATAAAACTGGGTGTGGTGGCACATTTGGGGGAAGGAAAGTAGAGGAAGAAAAATGACAAGTTCAAGGTAATTCTAATTACATGATGAGTTTGAGGCCAGCCTCAAAAGAAAAAGAAACAAAATTGTAAACAAAAACTAACCAAAGAAATAGAAATAAAAACACCACTCATACTTGGGAATTTCAAGAACATATTGCTAGAGTATCTATCAGATTCTATCTATCTATCTATCTATCTATCTATCTATCTATCTATCTATCTATCTCTAAATCTATATCATCTGTCTATATCATGTATATGTATATGTGTATGTGTACGTATTCAAGTATATCTAATCTACATCTACGTCTATGTCTACGTCTACATCTATATCTATATCTATCTCCTTCCCTTAATCTTGCATAGGATGTGGTGGAAATAAATACCTTTGATTTGAGCTGGAAATGAGGGACACTTGAAGGAAGGAGCCCTGCTCCTGGTCAAACAGAGACAGAGTTTGTCTTAGACTTGTCTTTATTTTCCTGGAGGCAGGAAAACAAAGGGAGTGAATATTTTTCAAGGAATAAAGGAAACAGGACATTGAGYGTACCAGTGACAGGTGATTTAGCCCATACCCAGTCTTTGGAACAATTAGATTATACATAGCTCTCACCTTCTCTCTCCTGAGGATTTTCAGATTAAGAATAAATTGAGACTGAGAAGGTGTCAGAGTTCTAGGTAGGAGTGTCTACTTGGTGCCACTTCCCTCTCCGAAGTAGGTTAGTACATTCATTAGGGAAATTTTCTGTTGAGTTATAATTACATGGCTAATTAAGAAAAGAATTATTAGCTATACTAGATATGCCATAAAGAGAGGCATATCATTTTTCTTTAATTTTGGAAATTCACTTTTTTTTTCTTAGAAAAATTCTCACTGGGAAATTAGATGTTTAATATCTGTTTCCTCTTCTTCTCTTACCTCCTCTTTTTTTTTTTTTTTTTTTTTTTTTTTTTTTTTTTTTTTTTTTTAAATAGCGACAGGTACTGTCTCCCTAATTCCTAGACTGGTTTCAAACTTCTCCTTCCTCAGCCTCTTGAGTGGTGGCATTTTGATGTGTGCTGGTATGACGGGCCTTTTCTTTTCAAGTCAACTTAAGTGAAATGAGTCAAAGGTTTTGTTTGTTTTCAAGACAGGGTCTCACTATGTAGTCCTGGCTGTCCTGGAACTACTACGTAGACCCTGCTGGTCTTGAACTCACAGAGATCAGCCTGCCTCTGTCTCCCCAGTGCTGGGACTAGGTGCTGAGTGGAAGGGATGCTGTTTGAACTTATTTTCATAAAGGAGTGTCTCTAAGCACCTCAGAAGTGCTTTACAAGGACAACTGAAGGTCGTCACAGCTACCACTTCAATGCAAGACACCCAGAATTGCTTTTGACTTAAAAAAAAAAGGAACCAAAGACCATTATCTTTTATTAACTGCTTAACATCTGCCAAATGCTTTATGTCTCATTTAATTCTCCCAACACTCCTGTGAGGTAATGATGTRCTTGTTAAACAGGCAAGAAAACAGCCCAGAAAAGTTATGTAAATTATTCAAAGTCCTGGAGCATGATGGTCCTAACCTTGAAATCCAAGCTCAGGTGTTTTGACCCCGAATTCTTGGGTTAAGAAAGAATCTTCTCTACTTAAGATAGCTTAACGTTAAGTCAAATGTGTGTGTGTGTGTGTGTGTGTGTGTGCGCGCGCGCAGGCACACGTGTTTTTATTCAACTTGTTTTGAGGTTGTCACAGTCATGTCTTATGTAACTAGTTAATGAGACCATATGTGAGGTAGAAGGTAACTCTACCGAATTTCATTTGTCCAGACCCAAGTCTGTTTCCTTAAACAAAGACAAGACCACCAGAAGGCTCCCATTAGTAGCAGAAGTTAAAATGTTACTTAGTAGCAGAAGTTAAAACGAAGGATTGCTCTGTCTTTTCCTATTTCTTCCTGGCTTTCTGAGAACACAGACATCACTTGACAGATGGTGAACTTTGTTACCATTGATCCTTAGACCTTCTAGAATGGTTAAGCTTTAAGTAGGTCAGCACCTAAAAACAGGTGACCCCAAGCAGGTGCTTGGCTGGGTCAGCACAATGCCCCTGAGAGGGCTGGCTACCTTGTTTGCAATGCTCAGGGCTAACACAGTGGGTATGAATCTCTTCCTTCTCAACTCCATCACAGTAACAAGAGCACCAGCCTGTCCCAGTATTTTTATAAGGAATAATTATGTCAGGCCCCACGCTCATTCCATGCATGTCTTTAACTAAGCCTTTCTCAGCACAGACCTCTAATACYGAGGAGGCTTTGTTGTGGGGACCTATCCTGTGTGTCTGTGATGGTTTGAATATGCTTGGCCCAGGGAGTGGCACTATTAGAAGGTGTGGCCTTGTCGGAATGGGCGTGGCCTTGTTGGAGCAGGTGTATCACTGTGGCCGTGGGCTTTAAGACCCTCATCTAAGCTGCCTGGAAGCCACTCTTCTCCTAGTGACCTTCAGATGAAGACATAGATCTCTCAGCTCCTCCTGCACCATGCCTGCCTGGATGCCGCCATGCTCCCTCCTCGATGATAATGGACTGAACCTCTGAACCTGTAAGCCAGCCCCAATGAAATGTTGTCCTTTTAAGACTTGCCTCGGTCATGGTGTCTGTTCGCAGTAGTAAAACCCTAGCCAACATCGTGTCTAAGGATATTCAGCAGCACCYGAGGCTCACACTCACTAGCTACCAGCTCTATATTCTCTAATGACCACAGCCAAGATTCTAGTCCCTATGAAGTATTGCTGGGCCGAAGACACCCACTCACTGGGAGCCGTTTTGCTTCTTCAAGGTCTTTAGGAGGTAGTGCTATTGGCCTAACATTACTAAAGGGATCACTGGCTCCGGGAAGTCTAAGGAAGATGTCTAAGCTACCGTGATGGTAAACTAAAGAGCTCAGCGGCTGTAGACCAACTTAAGGCACGCGGATGGTTTCAATGCAGAAGACCACTGCAGTGGATGAGGACTGCTTCAACACAGTAGATCGCCTTAATGCACACATATTGCATTTGTGCACATAGACTGCCTCAATGCAGTAGACCACCTCGGGGCATGCRCACTKCCTGAATTCATGTAGATAACCCCAACGCAGTAGGCCACCTTAATTCACTAGACTACTTCCATGTATGTATATTGMCCCCACGGGGGTACACCACCTCGATACTTAGGGACTGCTCGGTGTATTTGGACTTTCTCTGTTTCAGGGTTTCTTACTCTGCGCATGAAATCCACATAGTAACTCCATTGCTCCTTTTCCCTCCCCCTCCCCCACTCCCCTCCCGTATTCCTCCGTGAAGATGGAGGAGTGGCAAGAAGTGGCCTTACATGACATACCACACAGAGCTTGTACGGTCCCCGTGATCTTTTATTCAACAGATTAATTCCACTTTAATTGGAATTTTGGAAACTAATGAAAAAAAATTACAAGTGTTACTTGGTATAGTCTCAGGGTTCTTGAATCTGTCTGATTTAATTTTAACCAATTAGTGTGCCATTATGGAGGGATATTATGCTTAGAATCAATATTAAGCTAAACACTAATATTTTATTCAGTATTAAAAATTTATACAAATGGTAACACAAGTGCTTTCTCTAAGTGAGAGGAAATGCTTCCTTGGGGTGATTCTAGCAAGAGAGGAGTGTGGATCTTTTTAGGAAGCCATTGCTATTAAGTTTTACATAGGTTATTGCTTAAAGGGAGGAGAGTTAATTGAATAAACCTTATTTTCCTTTATAATACATGAGTTTTTTCAGGATATTAGATGTTCTTTCCCTTTCAGACCTCCAGTATAATCCTGTGTTAAGATGGTAACCAGCGATGCCTGTCCTTTAGGACCAACCAGAGCAGAGCTATTGCAACTCTTGCCTTCATYGTAGGGTACCGTTTCTTTCCTCCTTTTTCTTCTTTATTTTTCCATGTGGGTTGTGTGATGGCTAGTGTTAGTTGTCCACTAGACAGGACCTAAAATGAGCTGAGGATGGGCCTGTAGACATGCCTGTGGGAGTTTATCTTGATTACATTAATCGATGTGAGGGGGGAAAACCCTACCGTTATTGTGAACAGAATCATTCCCTGGGCAGGAATCTTGGTCTTATGCAATGTAGAGAGAACATGCGGAATACTAACTTTCGTCCTTCCCTGCTGTTTCCTGCTTGCGGATGCCACGTGACCAGCTGCTTCAAGCTCCCACTCTTGTGACTAGCCCACCACAAGGGGCTGTACCCYGACCTGTCAGTCAAATTCAAGCCTCCCTCTCTTAGTCTGTTTTTCTCAGGATATTGTTTTACAGCAACAGGAAAAAGTAATTATGGCTTATACACATCCTTTTTGACTTGTACATGCTCTTAGGTTGGAATTTGAACCCAAATTTGTCCAGATTCTGCTTTATGTGTCTTCCTCTCAATGACGAATACACCTCGGTACCTTGTAGCAAGCATAAGGCACACACTGCAGTAGATGAGCACCCGGTAGCTGCTTAGAGATAGTTTTATCAAAGCTGTGCTCCTCTTAGTGTTCATTTCTAGCCTCTCACACCCCGAGCGCTGCCCCCAGCACCTTGCAGACCCTGCCTCCGCCCCGCTTGCTACTTCCCCCCTGCTTAAACAACTCTACTTCTGTCTCTCTAGTACCTTTTTCAAGGTTCTGCGTAAGGGTGGACAGAACCATTTCTGTAGTGTAAATTGATGATGGAACTTATCCCCCAACTTCTCAGTCAAATAGTCGGAAACTCTCTGGAAACTCTCCCCTCCCAACTTTGGGAATGATTATAACTCGCCTTTCAACATAAGAATTAGAAGAATTTGGCTCCCAATGGGGTAGACAGGACCAATATTCCAAACGCATCTTTTCATGAATTGTGAAGGAAGATCAGGTGGGAAGGTTTTAAGAGTCGGAGGTCAGGGAGGAACAGAGAAGAGACAGGCCTTCTGGATACGCTAGTGCCGTAGGGATGGTCCCCAGAGGAGACTGCTAGGACATGAGTTTAAGCCAATAGAAAGTCTTTTTTTTTCTTTTAAAGATTTATTTAGCCATCTTCAGACACACCAGAAGAAGGTGTCAGATCTCATTACGGATGGTTGCGAGCCACCACGTGGTTGCTGGGATTTGAACTCAGGACCTTCGGAATAGAAGTCAGTGCTCTTAACCACTGAGCCATCTCACCAGCCCATAGAAAGCCTTTATTAGCTGGGAGACTGCACTGGGTGTTTGGGATCCGAGTGTGTCACCGAGGCTTTCTCAGGGTGAGCTTTTAAGCACAGAACCATGTTCTGGGTTGACGTATGTCAGTTAACAAGAAGTGGAACTACAGAAGCCAAAAAGCGAAGTAAGAACATTTAGAGGCATTTTCAGAAGTACGGACTTTGACAGATTGGGCCTTTGTTTTCCTTTCATTGGGAGGTGCTGTCTACTGGCTGAGTTTTAYGGCCTGAAGGGACTTCCATCATGGAGTCGGTTGAGCTGTGGCCTGCGGTCCTGTTAGAACAGGACAGCTGCAGTCCATGAGCTCACAGAAGCTCTGGCTACCTGCACACCATCAAGCCAGTCAGCCAGGGCCTGGGAAGAACACACGTGGCCCCCACCCCTGATGGAGAGCGTTGACAGCTTCTGGGGGGGAGGGAGAGTCTGTTTTCTTTAAGGGTGTGGACCTGAGTAGGCCAACCACACTCCAGTGGATGGCTCTGTGCCCAGGAGTAGATGGGCGATACAAGTCGGACCTACTTTTTTTTTTTTTTTTCTTTTTAAGAAGGTTGAGGTTAGGGTCTAAATATACCCATTCTTGTACTCTGGGCTTCCTTATTTTTTATCTGAAGTCCCTGTTTGCTATGCCTCTGCACCCCTTCCTCTCCCTCTCTATCTCCCTCTCCCGGTCTCGTTCCTCTACCTATGAATCTATAATATAAAAGAAAAAAAAGTACATGAAGTTGGGAGAGGGAGGGCGTTCTGGGAAGGGGAGGTTGGACATGATTGAAATACGTTGTAAGCGCGTGTGAAATTCGCAAAGAATTCATCAAACTCTGTTTTGAATWCGTGCACCCTGAAAAGCTTGCCTACAATCCCAAAGGCACAGTGATAGTTAAAAATGGGCTTGCTAAGCCAAAGCCGGGAGAAAAAAACCCAGAATAAATGGAGATTACCGAAACATTAGAAATTAGACACGTGTTCAGCAGAAGTAGACTTACCACCGCAGAGAGATCATTTCACATAGTAACGCTTAATAGGTTGACTTTTCTAAAATACAGGGGCGTTTGAGTTAGCTGTTTTTTTTTATGTACATAGCTGTTCTGAAACTAACTCTCTTTAAAAGCAAAGACSGATGCCKTAATAAGAGGCATGATGGCATGGACCTATTTGAATCAGTCTTATGAAAACCAGGACTGGAAAAAGTTGAAATRCCTGCATACACTRCAAATGGATTTAATTAATGGAAACCCCAAAGACGGAACTTCTTTAAATAAGCTATTGCTTAGGGGATTAATAGTGTAAATAGAATCCTGACTCATTAGCGCAAGTGCCCCCTCCCCACAGTCAGAGATGTAGAGGCAAACACCCACCCAACGACGCTTCAAGTTAGGTAGGCACGCATGGTGACATRCAGTGACTGTGGGGTCCCGCACGCTTACAACCTTTCRATAACTTGTTCKCAGTCTGGGCTTATGTTTGCTTTTGCTTTGCAAATGCTGTATTTATGAGCAGATAAGATATGGTGCTTTAAACATGTCATTTCAGCCTTATGTACAATTTTTAGACACAGAATAAACCATTTTTTCAGGGAACCTTGGTCCTTTCTAAGCTCTTCCATACATCCAATCTATATGCTAATACCAGAATATTTGCGTGGTTTATTATTAAGGGTTCCCTTAAGGACTTCTACTTTGTAATGTTTTGCTGACGTTACTCTGTGTAGTTAAAGGTAATAAAAGCCACATTTGTCTAAGAGTTATCTGTAATTCAGCCCTCCCATACGTTCAGGTATGCGCACTTCTCCAAGCCTGGAATAAATGAAATGCTTGCAATATTCATAGCTACACACAGAAGGCATTTCTGTAAAATATGCATCAGAACATTAAATATAGAAACAAAAATAAAACACAGTGTGGACTGAAATTAACACATAAGTTTGTGGATAGGCAGAGTCGGTCTGGGGAGGAGAAAAAAAAATCCACCAACATTGCCCCTTTTCTCCAAAAGCTGACTTCTGTTCACGCTGACCTTTGGCCTAGCCACTTGCAGAGTGATCATGCATTTCTGAGTTGAAGACAGCCGGTGCTGTGGCCAAAAGGGGTAGATACTCCAAGCGGGGCATCTGGGAAGAACAGGAGCGCTACCGAACAGCAATCTGTCCATTTCTAAATCTTCCCTGTATGTGGCCATGATGTTTCAGGCACCACATGTCAGTTTTGTGCACAAAACTCTACTTGTGTATAAAATATGCAGGGAAGACTCATGTTATTTTCATGATCCCAACTCCTATGTAGGTCAAGATGACTCAAATTCTAGATCAGAGGAAACATGTTCAACTACAATTTATAAAAACCCATGATGCAATGTTTAAAAATGGAGTGTTCCTATTTCCTTTTCTTTCTTTCTTTCTTTCTTTCTTTCTTTCTTTCTTTCTTTCTTTCTTTCTTTCTTTCTTTCTTTCTTTTTTTTTTTTGATGAAAATGCAAACACCCTTAAGACCAGTCTGGTTGTTATTCATACGGTGTGTCATCTTTAAGCAAAGCAACGTTTCTACATTTATATATACATACACATATATACACACATATATACACTATACACACACACACACACACACACACACACACACACACTGTGGAATGCAATGCTAATTTAGTCACACTAATTAGTACTTACCATGCAAAAGGGAAGAATAAGTTTCAATTCCATTTTCATTACTGAAGACAGCCCAGTGAAGGGTATGCTTCTAGATGCCTCTTTGTTGTAAAACCTAGGAAGGAGATGGAAGCATGAGACACACAGTGGAGAGGAGAGACGGCCGGCACAGTATTAGTTGCATACACCAGTGACTGTTCTTTATCAGGACAAGAACCGCTCAGCCAGGACGTGCCATTTGGAAATGGCCCAAAGAATTAGTGCAAGAGGGGCTGAAAGCTGGAGCAAGGGGAAAGGGGCTGCCCTTGGAAGCAGGATGCCAGAGTGAACCTCCTCAAGGGATATTATTATTATCATTATTATCATTATTATTATTATTATTATTATTATTATTATTATTATTATTGTTGTTGTTGTTGTTTTGTATGTTTTAATCATGCAGCCTGGGCAGGCCTCAACCATCATTATTTTTTAAATAATGTAGCCTGTGCTGGCCTCAACACTTGTCACATAGCTGAGGATGACCTTGACTATCCGTTCCCATGCATCTATGTCACCGGTGCAAGGACCACAGGCACACATGCCTGGTTTTACGCAGTTCTGGGGGCGGAGCCCAGGGCTTTGTGCATGCTGGGCCAGCCTGTGCCAACTGAGTTCTCTCCCTGCTCCCTGGCAGGCTTTGCTAATGCCTTGGCATTCCTGGTGGCCAGTTTTTCTGCCTTTTGGGTGGAAGCGATGCCCTCAGCTACTCAGTAGGAGTGTTCTGGCTATCCAGTGAGGCAAGGAGTGGAGAGATAATCCAGTTAAAACAAGGGCCGTTGCACTGAGCTAAGATTGAACTGAACCGGCCTCCAAACTTTCACGGGTGGCTTGAAGCAGGCCCAGTCACGCCTCTACAGTAAGCTGATGCACAAACAGACTGCACACTTACTTAAGAGCACCTTTTGCAGGTCCAACCAGTTACAGCATCAGCCCTCCGGCCAAGCAGACACTGAGTGCTGGCAAAATGTGATCATGCAAGGCGAGTGCCAGCTGCAACCAATCAGGTGGCTTTGTTGTCACTCTTGTCTGGTTATAACTTATCTATTTGGAAGGATGGAATCTTCTGGACATATTTGACAGAGTGTTGTCAGGTCATAGGTTCTCTTTTCTTTTTCTTTTTCCTTTTCATTCTTTGTGTGTGTGTGTGTGTGTGTGTGTGTGTGTGTGTGTGTGTGTGTATGTGTTGGGGATAAAACATAAAACAAGGATAAATTAAACTGTTAGACTCAACTGATCTCAGCTTTTTTTTTTTAATGAGATACTTAGTATGTGTGTACCCAGACGCATTTTACCTTAAGGATTTGATGCAGTTTCCAAAATCAAATTAATAAGATATGAGTAAAAATCACAAAACAACAGTGAGAATACAAAAGAAGAATGCACATGTATACACACAAGCACACACACATACATGCACACACACAGACATATACATGCACACACTCAAGTGCACACACACATACATGAACACAATACACATGCTCACATGCATGTGTATGCAGGTATATAAGCCCATGTACACAGATGTATACATTCACATACTCAAGTGCATACACACATACATGCACACACATGCACAGATGCTCACAGTGCACCCATGCACATGTACACACATGTGCACACTCAAGTCCATACACACATACATACACATATATGCACACATATGCTCACACACCACATGCATGCACATATGCACACTCACACAAATACACACACACACACTGGTTAACACAGTCAAAGTAGCTAAAAGTAGAATTTGTATTTGTATTTCTTGGTACTTTGGGGGAAAAGAAGGCATAAATTTTTAATATCCCTCAGAAGAAATCACGTCACTTTATCACACTCTCTAGAGAAACCAAGTATTTCATCCTTCTGGCATGAAATCCGTTCCTAGAGACTTTTTCATGTGCAACGGCACAGAAACATTGAGATAAAATGGACTATTTATAAATAGGAATGGCTATGTGAAATTCGAAAGGCAAAGTAGCACTTTTCTATGGAGCCTGTGATTATTTCTATGACAAGGGTGTTATTCCTAAAGATGAACTTGAAGCTTGGCTCGGCAGCATCACAAATGTACTAGAAATATTCAATTAGCAAATCATTCCTGTCTTTCCTCTCTGGGCCTTCCTAACAGACAGGAAGTGGGTCTCTTCTTCTTCTTCTTCTTCTTCTTCTTCTTCTTCTTCTTCTTCTTCTTCTTCTTCTTCTTCTTCTTCTTCTTCTTCCTCCT
>BDUI01001929.1:13260-37451 GCA_002335545.1 Apodemus speciosus
AAAGAATATATCCAAAAAAAGAAAGAAAGAAAGAAAGAAAGAAAGAAAGAAAGAAAGAAAGAAAGAAAGAAAGAAAGAAAGAAAGCTGAGTAATCAATGGAGAGCCAGCCAGCAAGCACTTTCTTCTATGGTTTCTGCTTCAGTTCCTGCCTCGTTTCCTATGTCGATTTTCCTGGATAATGGACTGTGATGTGGAAGTGGACATGAAATAAACCCTTTCATTCCCAAGTTACTTCGTGGTCATGGTGTTTCCTCATAGCAAGAGAAAGCAAGCCAGCATAGTAGGCTATGCTATGCCACAGTTGTGGCTTCAAATCAGAGTTGTGAAAGTGGCCAGGAGTCACTAAAAAAAATGGAGACAAGATAATTTGTCCTTTTGTATTGCCATATCTCTATCTTATTTAGTGGGCTATTTCTATTTAAAGTAAGAAAGTCTTGGGGCTGGAGAGATGTCTCTGTGGTTAAGAACATTGACTGTTCTTCCAGAGGAGCCAGGTTCAATTCTCAGCATTCACATGACAGTTCACAGCTGTCTGTAACTCCAGTTCCAGGAGAACTGACACGCTCGCACAGACATACATGCAGGCAAAACACCGGCACACAGATAATAAAAAAGAATAATGAAAAAAGAAGAAGAAAGTCTTTCAAATTTGCTTTAAAACAAAGTAACTAGATAACCAATGCCATTTTTACTCTAAGGCTAAGGACAGTGAAGGAGGGTGGTTTCTAGATGAGCATAATTATAGAGCATATTTCACTGTTCTTCGAGCTCTGTTTCATTATATAATTGATACAGCACAACATAACCAAAGGCCAAGTCATGTCAGCCTAAATATGCTCTATATTCTCTTCTTGGGACAAATTGAATGCATTTAGTTAGTTTGAGTAATAATTGTCTCCATAATTAGTGCCAGTGTTCCAGGAACAAAAAGAGATACGACATGCTTTTCAGAGTCACCAGTGTTCTCTAGAGAAGAAAAATATTGGTTACTACTTAATCTTGCCCCAGAAATTACATTTTAGGTTGTGATATTAAATATTTTTTTTGAGACAGGATCTCTCTATGTAGTCCTCGCTGCCTGTGTCCCTTCCCGCCCCTGCCTCCTGAGTGCTGGGATTAATGCATATGCCACCACACCTGGCCTGTGTGACACTAACTCCTTTTGGGTTCCCCCCCTTTTCCTTCCCTCCCTCCCTCCTATCTCCCTCTCTTCCTTCTTCAATGCTTTCCTCCCAGAACACAGTCATGGTGGTCACTTAGAGTCTCTTGGCTTTGTGCTTTAATCATCACTTCTTCCAAGACTTTAGCCTAATTTTTCCATTAGCTCTAGTCACAAACTAGATGTCTGGTAGTCATATACACAATTGACTCCAGGAAATATCTTACTGAATAGTCTTGTGATAGTTAACACATTTCAATTCTTTATCTCTTTTTCAGAATTTGCTCCCAGTCAATCTCACAGATATACAATGATGTCAAGTTACAACGATGACAAAACACAACTTTTTATTAGATGGTAATGAAATAAACTCATTCAACGGTACAGAAAATGCAAGGAACACTGGGATAATTTATAAAAAAAAAAAGGAATGTCCAATTAGGAAGATAAAAATGAGAGGAAAAATGAATCTACAAATATATCTATAAGTATTACTTTTTCAAGTAAGTGTGAGACTCATAGGACACAGCAAATTATTTATAGTTTTCTTACTTGTATGTTCCAGAACAATATGGAGGACCTGGATTGAAAGCATCCTAAATCATTTGATAAAATCAATGAAAAAGCAACCAAATGAATTTTTCTGGTGATAATAATGACAAACCCCTATGTAGCAGATTGTATAGTGGTGTAATTAATTAGCTTAAGATCTTCAGAGTGCTGATTTAAGTGAATCGCCTATTTTATGATCATAGCTCTGCTGTGCAATTGACCATGTAGTAATCTATAGATGGTTAACCTGAAAATATTTCATTCAGCTCTCACTATAAAAATGGAACAGCACCTTATTGTATGAAACAACCACATATTCTAACAGTAATAGATTTGACGGTATATGATCAAAACACCACTAAAATTCTGAACTTTCTAAAATATATCAAGGGGGAAAAAAGAGAACAGAAACAATCTGTATTTAAAGGTAAAAAAAAAAATAATGTTCTTGCTGTCACGAATTTTCTTCTATCTCTTCTTATTCATGCTGTTTCAGGAAACATTAAAGTCCAAATCCCTTTGGAGGGTCATCCTGACTTCAAGTGTTTCAGTTTCCCAGATATAGGATGCTTTAGCACTGTTACGTTCCACAGGCTGGAGAAAGTTTACTAACAGCTTCCTAAAAATGAGATAAGATAAACAAAATAAGATTAGAACCTGGGATTAACTTCCTAAAGTAAATGGTAATTTTTCAATAAGGCAGTGTGTGATAAAAAAACAAATAATTATATAATACATATCACATGCCAGTTTGGATCCTTCTAATTTTAAGCAGGTAAGTTGCATGTGGAATTTAAACCCTTTTAATGTGGAAGCAGGAAGACCCCAAGTTGGAGGTCAGTGTAGGCAACAAAATAAGAACCTGTCTCATTTTTTTTTAAACATCTAAGCAATTGTTTTGACCGATCGTCTCTCTTTCTTTAAATTGGCCTTATTTTACATTGTATACAATCTCAGGGTATGCCTCTAGGCATAGAAATAGATCCATGCCTCTAAGTTTGTTGGGATAATCTGGTGTCAGTCTAATTTATATGTAGGTGGAATGCAGCCAGCAGATACAAATCTGAAAATGGAATAGTTCTTTAACACTTCTTTGAATACCACCTTAGGCTGAGACTCTACCAAGAATGCAGACTTTGGATATTTAGCCTGGAATGACTTCAATGCCAAATCAATGAAAATATTTCTTTCTGCTTGCCTCTGGTTCTTTCTACTACACATTGGCAAACATTTGCTGTGATAGATTGCTGAGTTTATCTTTCTGTTTATGGCTCACTTGCTGGACAGTTGTATGATTTTAGATGTATCACTGCAATATGCTAACCATAATTCTGTCCATAGTGGTATGAATTCGAATTATGCATAGGGTCAGCACATTTTGATTCCTGAAGAAATTCAAATATGCAAAACATATTTAATTTAAATATGCTAATTTAAACGTGCAATTTTAACTATGCGAAACATACCCTCACTTTCTCAGTAGAGACACACAGTAGAGACAGGGCTTGAGTGTCTTTTCAAAAGGCTGACAGGAAAACTCTCCTGGATCCAATTCAGTAAAGAAACCTGGCATTTTGTATGTGTGTGCTTGTGTGTGTATGGTATATGTATTTGTGTTTCTCTGTGTCGGTGCACATGCAAGGAAGTGCATATGGAGATCAGAGGTTGGCATCAAGTGCCTTTCTCAATTGCTTTTCATGTTCTTCCTTCCTTCCCTCCTTCCTTCCTTTCTTTGGTCAGTTTATTTTTGTTGTTGTTTTGGGTTTTGTTTTGTTTTGTTTTTTTTGCTTCTTTTCTTTTCTTTTCTTTTCTTTTTTTTTTGAGACAGGCTTCCCACTGTGCCAAGAACTGGCCAGCAAGTTGGCTTTATGTGGGATCGGATCACAGGCCTTCATGCTCTCTCCCCAGTCTCTGGCTCTTGGGGTGGGGGAATATTACTTGGACACTAAATTTTATAAGTCTCTTTATAATGGGCTTGATGATCATATTTAAGAAATGCTTAATTTCAATAAGGCAGTGTGTGATAAAAATATATTATTTATAATATTTGAAGAATTAAATCATAAAACTAATGAATCCTCTACATGTAAGCAAAATTTAAAATATGCTCAAATAACTCCATATTTATCAGTATTTTAGTTAAGTTTGCACAGGAGATATGTTTCTTTCTCCCTTTACTGAATATTTAATATATAACTACAGTACATGTGCCGGTTAATTTTGTCAACTTGACACAAAATAGAGTCACCTGAGAAGAAAGAACCTCAATTGAGGAATTGACTTTCAGAGTAGCCCATGGGCATGGCTATGGATATTTTCTTAATTAATGATCAATGGGGGAAGACCCAGCGCCCAGCCCAATTGTGGGTGGTTTTACACCCGGGCAGCTGGTGGTCCTGGTTTGCATAAGAGAGTAGGCTGGACAAGCCATAAAAAAAAGCTAATAAGAAGCACTCCTCGGTGTCCAGTGTCCTCTGCTTCAGTTCTTGTGTCTGGATTCCTCCTGGCCTAGTTTTCCTCAGTGATGGAATATGACCTGAGAATCGTAAAGATGAAATAAGCCCTCTCCTCCCCAAATTGTTTTTGGTCAGCGTTTTACTGCAACAACAGAAAGCAAACTCAGGCAGTATATATACTATTCTTCATTTGTACATGTTCTTTAGATAATTTAACATACAAATGGAGGATACAAATGACCCAGTGCAGCCCAAGTTCTATGTGGAAAAGCACCTCTGTAAGAGACTTTCATTTAGTGAGTTCTGATGGGTATCTGGAGTGATGGCAGGGCTACAACAACTGCCTCAAGATTGATGGAGACAGTGAGAACTGCTAGAGAAACGGAAATTAACTGCACAGGCTATAGATATGCGTGTGATGTCAGCAGGCATGAAAATATCGCAGAAACCTGCTATTCGTTTAACTAAGTCTCCTTACAAAGGTTGTAGGGAGAATAAATGCATACAAAACATAGCATAACGCTTAACCACTCCTTAGAATGATGGTAAGAATAGTGAATCTAGTTTGTGTAAGATAACATCTTTATGAGTGTGAGAATACATTTTTAAGTGGTGGGAATGATTAGAAGAAAATTTTGATAAGTATTCAACCAAAGATCATTTTGTGTTAAATGAATCTACTGCAGAAAGAGAGTAGTCTTTTGATGACTTTCCTTTTTGAAACCTTCTCAAAGACTCAAGCTCAACAAAAGTAAATATTGATAATAAAAGGAAAGAATGTTCTAGGAACTACCTGCTTCCCAAACCCAGTAGGGAATGGTAATGAGTTCCAGAGCAAGGGCCACAGCAATCACTCGTAGGTGCTCGCTTGTGGGTGCTCGCTACCGTGTAGTCACAGGGAAATGAAGCAAGTCCATAAGACAATGAGATATTTTGTCTAATACATATTGTTCCAACAATGTCCTTTGTAAAGAGTTTTGAGAAGCAGGACTGGTTCATCTATGCTTCAGATGAAATGTTTTGTAAGAAATTTCCTGTGTATGTAGTTGAAGGAACATGATTTGAGTCTATATACTGCAAAGAAAGATTTTGTGCATTTCTCAAATTTTATCATAGAGACCTACTACCATTCAAAAAGTTTAAGGATAACKATTCTTTTATATGACCAAATTTCACATTAGTATAAAAGCAAGACATATAGCTCAGCAGAATTTTACTTCTAGTTGTTTTTAAACTTTTTCTGATAGCCAGGACTATATTAGATTGTCAAGGATTATGTTTCAGTGGTGTCAACCTTCACCTAATATGCAGGGGCAAAATATGAAAGCTAGCTATTTGCAAACATCTTTCAACTGAATACAGAATCCTTTGCATGCCGGGCTAGCATTTTAAACCCAGAGTTCCATCCTAGCCCCCACATTCAATTTATTGTGTAGATCAAATTTCTGAATTATCAATGGAAATTTCACCTTTTTTAGGGTTTTAAGCTTGATGAAAATTAACCCTACTTTAAAAAGCAATAATCTAATGAGTTATTACTATCATAATATTCTATTTCAATCTTATGTCTCACTCACTTTGTAGGAGTGCGAAGATCAAGGAGCATTTCTTGGATGTCAATTTGAATTTCAGAAGGGCTCGTATTGGGCAGTTTAATTTTCACCTAAGATGAAATAAGAAAATACTGTCATTTTGGAGAACAGATACTTTTAAAACCGTTAGGATGTATGTGGCATCGCAATATAATATTTACTCGAGAAAGCACCAACTATGTACCACTCTGTGATTTCCTTTTATTGATCTTATGGAACAGGGTATTAGCCCCGTTTTACTCGTAGAAAGACAGGAATTTAGTAAGTGGCTAAAGGGCAATCAGTAATGGAACTGAACTTCTTATTTACCATTACACTGGGGAGGGATCATTGACCACCTTCATATAAGTGGGTTTCATATAAATGAATAAAATATGTTAAGTGTAGCTTGTTGATGCCAATTTATAGTCTCCTGGTAAAATAACCCATACCACATTTCCTATGAAAGTATTGGTCTCTAGAAAAGTTAAATTAACAAAAGAAAAACAATAACATAACCTCCACCTCCCAAGACGAGTACCTACTAGTTCAGCAAGATTTCACTTACACAATTGTCTCATCACAATTACCAGAGGGCCCAGCAGCAGTTCCACTTCAGATGTTATATCCCAAAGCATTGAAAACAAGAATGCAGGGCCAATTGTGGCTATATATTGAATTTGAGGAAAGCTGGGGCTACATGAGGTACTGCCTCAACACAATAGCAATGACAAAAAGGAAAAATATAAATTTTTCTTAGAGGTCCTGAGTTTCTTTTTTTTTTTTATTGAATATCATCTTCGTTTACATTGCCATGGTAAAACCTTTCCCGATTTTCCCCCTCCCCAAAGACCCCCAACCCCTCTTCCCTCTCCCTGCCTCCATGTATATGCCCCTCCACCCAACACACTCCCACCTCCCCGCCTCNCCCCCAACCCCTCTTCCCTCTCCCTGCCTCCATGTATATGCCCCTCCACCCAACACACTCCCACCTCCCCGCCTCGGTTTCCCTTTGTTGGGGCATCTATCGAGCCTTCACCTGACCAAGGACCACTTCTCCCACTGATGCCCAACAAGGCCTTCCTCTGCCACATTTTTGGCTGGAATCATGTGTACCCCTTGGTTGATGGTTTAGTCCCTGGGAGTCCTGGGGCATCTGGGTGGCCGACATCATTGTTCTTCCCATGGGACTGTAAATCCCTCCAGCTCCTCCAGTCCACCCTCCAGCTCCTCCACTGGGGACCCCATGCTCAGTCCAATGGTTGGTTGTTAGCATCTGCCTCTGTATGTGTAAGGCTCTGGCAGGGCCCCTCTGGAGACAACCATGGCATGCTCCTTTTGGTATACGCTTCTTGACATACATAAGAGTGTTGGGGTTTGGTAACTGTTTATAGGATGAATCCCCAGGTAGAGCAGTCTCTGAGTGGCCTTTACTTCAGTCTCTGCTCCACACTTTGTCTCCTTTATTGCTCCTGTGAGTATTTTGTTCCCTTTCTCAGAGGAAGCAAAGCACCCTCACTTAAGTCCTCCTTCTTCTTGAGCTTCCTATGCTGGATGAATTGTAACTTGTTTATTTTGAGCTTTTGGGCTAACATCCACTTATCAGGGAGTGCATACCATGTGCGTTCTTTTGTGACTGGGTTACCTTGCTCAGGATGACACTTTCTAGTTCCATCCATTTGCCTCAGAATTTCATGAATTCATTGTTTTTAATAGCCAAATAGTACTCCATTGTGTATATATACCACAGTTTCTGTATCCATTCCTCTGCACATGGTTTTGTCCATAGCAGCAGTATCCATAATACTTGAAAGGCATAAAACCCCAAAATATGCATCAATTGATACATGGATAGAGAAAGTGTAACATGTCCATATAGTGGAATATTATTCTGTCAGAAAAAAGGACAGAGTATATTAATATTTTTTAAATGTGTATGAGTGTTTTGTCTGCTTATTTGTCTGTGCACCACATGTATACCTGATGTCTAGACATCAGAAGAAAGTATAGAATCTCCTGTGACTGGAGTCACAATTGAGAGCCTCCATGTGGCTGTTAGAAATAAAACCCATGTCCTCTGCCAGACACACCAGTACTCTTTACTGCTGAGTCATTTCTCCAGCCAGACAAAGTACATTTTATTGATAATTCCTGAAAACATTTTACTAAAGGAAGGAAGACAGGCATTAAAAGGTGCATTTTGTAGGATTCTACTCAGATGTCACATTAGGCATAGGCCAATCCAGAAGAGAGAAAGCAAACTGGAGTTTGATAGTGGTTGGGGAGTAGAGAAGACTGGTGTCTGCTTAACATGTGTGCGATTTCCTTTTAGGTATATGAAAATAATTTGGAAATAGATATTAATGATAGTTATATTACACTGTGAATACACCAAGTGTCACCAATGATAAATGTATATTTTACCACAAATTTGCACTTCCCTAATTTACATCTGTTTTAGTTGGAGTTTTTATTGCTGTTACAAAACACCATGACCATAAACAACTTGGGGAAGAACATGTTAGTTTATTTCATCTTAGATCCTGTAGTTCATTATTCACCAGGACAGGAACTTGGAGGCAAGAACTAGTGCAGAAGCAATAAGGAAGGATTCTACTGGCTTGGTCCACATGGCTGGCTATTTTTTGCATCCCAAGACCACTTGCTCAGGGATGTCACCATCCACAGTGAGCTGAGCCCTCCTACGTCAATAATAAATAGAGAAAAATGCACAGCAGGCTTTCCCACGGGCTAATCTGGTGGGAACATTTTTCTCAATTGACATTACCTCTTCAAAAATCTATCTTGTGTCAAGGTGACATAAACTAGCCGAAAGAACATCTACTTTTTTTTTTGTAATGGTAGATGACATAAATTATAATATACACACAAATGTGCAAGGACATATAATTTCTGTAAAAAAAAAAAAAGAGGAACAAAAATTGTATCCAAAGTTCAGGTAAATTATGAAGCTTTTTCTAAGATAACCTAGGCTACCTGACATTTTAGTTATTTGGGGAGTCCAATTGTTGTAACTGCCTGGGTAAATGCAAGCTTTAAAGGAAATGCATATGAAATAGTGACACACTGCCATTTCCTCCTAACATGATCAATGCACACAACGGTGGCTCCGTAGTGTGAGGTATGGGGATCAATGCATGCTTCTGAGTTATATTTTCTATATTAAATCCATATGAAAGATAACAATTGAGAGGTGATAGCATTTACATACATCCAGTGCTTAACTTTATTAACTTTTAAAATACATTTTAGTAATTAAATCTTCTTAATTAGAGATGCCTTAGTGAACCAAATAGCACATATTTCACACAAGCAGTTATAGGCACTCTGACTCAAAACAAATGAGCATTAGATTGGACAAAAAGTCCCACTTTTACTGAAATAACTTTCCAGTCCATAGTCGATTTGAGATGCCCTTTAGTGTCTTGTACTGGCCCAATGGATCAAGGGATAGAACTATTTGTTTCTTGACTTTGAAATGTTTAGATCTTTGAGAGTAAAATGGTATCTCATACATGTCGAAAGCATAATCGAGGAAGGAAAGAATGATGATGTATGGGAAGTTTAGATAGACTTCCTAGGCAGAACTTCAAAGTGGTTATTATAATAATCTGTGGTTCAACGGAAAGATAATTCAAAGAAACAGCTCACTAATTTTTCCTCTTAAGAAAATTAAAAATGTCTGCTACAATATTTCAAAGGTGGGACAAGAGAAAAGACAGCTTAAGTGGGATGGAGCACAGCAATATCTCACAAGATAAGGATTCCATGGGGATCTGAACAGAAAATCCCCTCCTGAAAACTGGAAGGGCCTGTACTTGTCACGGGGATCAAGGGATCCAACTGTTTCTTACTTTGAACTGTTTAGATCTTTAAAAGAAAAAAAAAAAAGAAAGAAATTATATCTTGTAATCATAACAGAAAACTCCTACTGAAACATGAGTCAGACTTGTTTGATAATTGGTATTGTCAATAAATACTTAGAAAATAGTTGACCTCCAATCGTGTTAAAAAAAATTGCCAAGTGTGGAATACCACTGACCAAACAAAGGAATTTAGGAACTTTCTTTCACATAGTGTACAAACTGAATTCATTTAGAAAGGACTACACAAACAAGATCCTAACATTATCAATAGGCATGCTAATGCTAAGAGGGAAAATTCCATGGGGTTCCAGACCCTAGACAAGGAACTACAAGCAATTAATGACTGCTGAGAGGGAAGGATGTGCCCCCTAATTAGCTACCCAGTGCAAAATGGTCAACCCTAAAGTCATGCATACAAACAATGAAAATGGACTCAGCAGGTTGTATTTATATATATTTGTGGATAAAAACATATACATACACAC
Source organism: Apodemus speciosus (assembly GCA_002335545.1). NCBI lineage: Eukaryota > Metazoa > Chordata > Mammalia > Rodentia > Muridae > Apodemus > Apodemus speciosus. The sequence goes on from BDUI01001929.1 coordinate 23,372, forward strand.
AATAATAAAAATAAACAACAACAATATTAATAATAGACAAAGAGGCTAACAAACTGAGGGGGCACATGGCAGGAGTTGGGGGAAAGGGTGAGGCAAAGTAATGTAAACCATTTCAATTAAAAACAAATTTGAATCAAAGAATAATTTTAAAATGTTTTTTGCAACTTGGCTAGCACATACTATTTATTGAAATTTTAGTAAAACTTAATCTATACAGATGATTTTGTTTGCGTTTTGAAAACTGTTCTAAGTTAATTCAAGGGCTATAGGTATTATAAAATACTTCTATTTTCAAAAATATAGACACTATTCCCGATATATTTGATTCTTTAAAAAAGTTAAAATTGAATTTCACTATGAAACAAACTAACATCAGGCAATTGCATTCGGAGAGGCTTGGTGGGCTTTATTTTGAATCGCTTGAACAATTTAATTTCCCCTTGTTGACCTATGAAAACAGATGAGATCTTTTTTTCCATACGACCACAGTAGTTTATAAACAAAACCTCTTGAACAGCAGTAATCCGCAGAAAATGAAAAAAAAAAAAAAAAAACCAAAGATGATGGATCCCTACCTTGAATTTACATAACTATTCATCTCTAAAAAATAAGTACAGAGAAATGTGTTCTCCAAAACAAGGGCACAAAAATCAATAAAGCATAGTTTTAATTAATGTATGCTTTCTATAATGTCATTATCTTTTCTCCTTCATTTTCTTTTTAAAATATGTCTGAGAAATACAACTCCTCTCTTATCATAGGAGTCAAGCTTGGACCCAGGTGTGGTGGGGCAGCCTGTAACCCCAGCACTTGAAAGACAGGCAGGAGGATTGGGAGTTCAAGGCCAAAGTAGGGAACATAATGAGACACTACTTATAAGAAAGAAAAAAAAAAGCTCTGTTCATCCACAGACTTCCATAATTACACAGGCGCCCAATTGTCCCCTAAGCAGTCAGTCCCTCACCACTATCAGTCAGTCCCTCCACCACTATCAGTCAGTCCCTCCACCACTATCAGTCTTGATACAACCCGAAGCAAAGCCATTCTGCTTCTATCTCCATTTTCTCACAACAATAAGAAGCCTTCTTCTTTGTAACCTAATAATTATCATATGGCTATTCGTATCTCTTTCTGCTGCTGTGTCCTACACTTCCAGCATTCCGCAATGCCTTCTGGTAGGACCATTGGGCCACACAGTGCATCACCCTTTCTTCATTGCTTACCTCCTTGAATATTCTCAGCATTTTCTGACGAAATGAAATCTGGGATTCCACTGAGGGCACTGTTTTCCCCCACGGTCTTTTCAGTTGGTCCCTGTTTTGTTTGTTTGTTTGTTTGTTTTGTGTGTGTTGTCTCATATCTCCTTTATATAACTATCTCTCCCTTCTGTTTCATTAAAAGAATCCCATGTCCTGCAGCATTCCAAGTAACAAAACCAGGCACAAAAATGAAAAATACTGTGTGATCTCCCTTATAGGTGCAATCTTTCAAAAAGGAAATGCGTAGAGAGAGAATAGTGGTTACCAGACATAGAGGAATGTGAGAGTCAGGTAAAAAGAGTTTAAAGTCTCAATAATATAAGATGAAGAAACCTAGAGATTTGAAATACAGCATGAAGACTATAATTAATAACAAATATTTCCTGAGATTCAACTTTAGGTACTCTTAACAAACACACCCAAATACGTAACATATGAAATGAGGTATATAAAAACTGAACTGACTGTAGTAATCATTTCATTATGTATATGGATATCAAACCATCTTTTTGGGGTTTTTTTTTTTTTTTTTTTTTTGGATTTGGTTTTTTCGAGACAGGGTTTCTCTGTGTATCCTTGGCTGTCCTGGAACTCACTCTGTAGACCGGGCTGGCCTCGAACTCAGAAATCTGCCTGCCTCTGCCTCCCAGAGTGCTGGGATTACAGGCGTGTGCCACCACCGCCCCGCTGATATCAAACCATCTTAAATATATGTAATTAAATTTTCCACATGGTGACACTATACTGCCCATTACTGTTTACATTCAAATCATTTACCAATTTTCAGGATGGTTCTGATTTCACTAAATAGTTCCCTTTTCTCTATAATATTTCCAATAGCACCTCCTGTCTTAAACCCTAGTGATTCAAACATTTACTCAGATTTTTCTAATATTCAAATTTCACTCCCTCATCTCCTGTAAATCTTTGCTCAAATAGTGCCTCCTGAGAGGTCTTCGCTAACTATACTACAACTATTCTAATCAAGGAATTATTCATCAGTTATTATTGTGTGAATACTATGTATATGCATATATTCCTAAATAAAATCTATTTAGTCCATATAATGTTACAAAAGGGCTGACTCTTGGCAAGGGACAACTAATTGATGTGCTCTTTCCTGAGGATGATCACTTGTCCCACTAACAGCTTTATCCAATTGCTGTAGTTCTTAATGTAGGGTTGAGGCCTTGTAGGCTTGTCCCCTCCCAGTTTGGCATGTTCCCTGGTGTCATCCTTACTCTGCTCACAATTGGGTAGTCCTGTTGGTGAGACTTTAGTAGCATAGCTTCTGATGTTGCTAGGAGACACAATCTCTCGGGAAACTCCCTGATCTTACAATCTTTCTACCTCTCTTTCATAGAGTGTGGGGGCTGTGGGAGGGTTTGGAGGGAGGAACGGGAAGGGAGAAACATCATAACTGAATGACAAGCTAAAAATTAAACAGAAGAAGGAGCTATTCATACGAAGTTGTGTCCACTATTTATTACCATTCCATACTATGGATCTGGGAGTATTATTGCTATAACAAACAAGAAAGAGATAGGTGGTAAAATGATGGAAACATAGGAAATAAACTTACTATATGAGAAACGAACATTCCACATAGAATGAAATAACTTGGTATACTGAAGCATCGGAACCATACAGCTAGAGCAAGTAGAAACTAATGAACAAGGAAGAAAATGGAACATGAGATGAAACTAAAAGAAGGTAAGACTGAGAACACACAGAACTTCACAGATCAGGATAAAGAGCTAAGTACAAAAGGATGGCATTTAGGGACCTATGTAAAGAAAGGCATGATCTAGTTTTGTACCTTCGTTTGCTATCTTCTGTTAAAAAAACAATTTTGCTATATAGTCCAGCCTAGCCTCAAATTTACTGTGTAGCTTACACTAACTTTGAACTCACCATTCTCCCAATTTATCCTACAAAGTGCTGGGACTTGCTTACTTTTTAAAGGTCTCTTCTAATGTGTGTCAAAAGGCTATAGTCGAAGCACAGAGATGAGTCAGAGGAAAATCAAAATGGACCAGGCAAGAATCGGTGGTCCTTTGGAACATAAAATCAATTGCTGTGGTAATTAAAACTAGTGGGGCTTTAAAATATATTTTGGAAGTACAACGGATAAGACTTGCTGATGCCTTGACCATGAAATATCAAAGAAAGAGGAATGAGTGCTGAGTCAGGCAGGGTCTTAGCTTGAGCCTGCTATGTGCTAGGCAAGGGCTGTTATCTTGTTGCCCTAGTAAATAGTATTGCTATGAGAAAGCTGAATGAGACGGATGTCAGAGAACACAAATATGAGTTCTTTTATGGACATGTCGGGTTTCTGTCACCTACTAAAAAAGCAGGAAGTAAGCCAAGGGACTAACCCGAAAGAGAACAGATAGAGGGAAAAGGACATAGGTCAAAGCTCAAGGGAACTGCAAACAGCGATATGGGAGCAAAGGAAAGGAGGAATGCAGTGATGCGAGAAGAAAACCAGGAGTTAGGTCATCAACGGAGAGAGAAAAGCTGTTTCAGAGAGGAAAAAGCCACCAGCAGGGAATTCTGTTCAGTGGTTACCCCATAGCTCCAAACTCTCTCCCACTGTCCTTTTTATTCAAGGACAGAGTATGGTCAGTATGTAGATCAGGCTGGCCTCAGATGTGTGATCTTTCTGCCTCCATTCCCCAAGTGCTGGAATTACAGGCATGCACTACCACACCCAGACAAGCTGTCCGTTTCTAATCAGGATCTCTAAAGTAGAGGGAAGCAATTTTGGCGGGTTTGTGTAGAGAAATTCTTTAGTTTTCAAGATTATCCTTTAGTGGTTGGTTGCTAAGGATGGCTCTCAGGGCCTCGCATGTTCCCAGCAAGTCCTACCCACTCAAGACTGACCTTCTTAAGGCAGGAGTTAGTAATCCCTGGCCTCCTGAGTACAAAGGATAATATCCTGGAATCGTAAGTGAAAATGCATCTATTCTTTCCTAGGCATCCTTTAAACTAGGAATACATTTTAGGGTTTGTTTATTTGACCCAGTGATACACAACAGGGAAAAAATACATGTTAATAAAAGAATAGATATTTGTCATTAGCTTGAATCATACTTAAAACAATCGTCTTCTAGAATGTTTCCCAAGTTCGACGCATGCCTCCACCTCTCTTCCCTCTTCTATCCCAGACTTTCTTATAGGATAGTGTGGCTTTTGCTGTCCTTTTGTCCTTGCTTCCGTGGCTTTGTTCAAGTGGCCATTGCTCAGGACACTGAAGCTGATGTCTTCCAAAGACCAAAAATTGGTTCCTTTTATTTATTTATATTCCTCACACTTATTTTTTTGAGACTCATCCATGAGTTGGCATAATTTATACCCCATCCTCTCTACCTGCAATTCTTCCTGTGTCTCCCCATTCCTTCTCAAATTCACGAACTCTTCTTTAGTTATCACTGTTACAAACACACACACACACACATACACACACACACAACCTATTCATATGTGTATGCCTATGAATATAGTCTTAGTATTGCTCATATGTATATGTGTTGAGAGCTGGCCACTTCTTAATTTTCCCATGTAATATACTTTGATCATATTCTTCCCTGTATCCCAAATCCTCCCAGAGCCTCACCACTTCACTACCTACCCAACTTCATGGGTTTCAGTGCTCTATCTCTCTCAAAAACACCACCCCCCAATTAAAAATCAAAACAAATTAACAAAAAACCAAAAAAACAAACAAAAAAAACCCAAGCACCCTCAAGACCAGATTGGTCATGGGCCCCTAGGGAAAAACCTACTACTTTTATTTGGCTTAAACAGTGGTACTCAATGTTGTGATCATAAAAAGAGAAAGAGGCTAAGAGAATATGTTCTACAGCAGAGTGGGGGAAGGGGTGCCTCAGCAGGCCCATGCTGAGACATCCCTTCTCCCTGAGGGACCAGATAGATGCCAGTATAGTATGGAATAGAGTTTATTCAGGGCATGGGATGGGAGTTAAAGGGGTAGTAGAGGCAGAGAAAGGCAGAGAGAAGGAGAGAGTAGAGAAGCAGAGGCCGGCCATGACCACATGGAGAGACGGAGCAGGGGAAGAGAGCCCAAGAGGGGGCAAGAGAGAGGGTAGGAGAGTGTGAGAATAAGAGATGCAAAAGATATAAGAGAGAGGAGGGGCTGAGCACCCCCTTTTATAGTAGGCCAGGCCTACCTGACTGTTGCCAAGTAACTGTGGGGTAGAGCTTAGACAGAATCCTAACACTCAACCTTCCTAATGCTGCAACCTTCTAATACAGTTCCTCATGCTGTGATGACCCCACAACCATACAATCATTTTCATTGCTACTTCATAACTGTAATTTTGCTATTGTTATGAATCATAATGTAAATATCTGACATGCAGGATATCTGACAAGCAACCCTCAAAGGGGGTCACAGCCCACAGGTTGAGAACCACTGTGTTAAAGGCTCATAGCAATGAAATGGCTCCTAAGAACATAGCCACAGACTTGCTCAACCCTCATGAGAGAATCTTCTCGAAGTAGATGAGAATTAGCACAGACACTCACACCTCAACAATGTGCAGAGCCTGAGCTATTCTGGAGCACTTTGTCCTAAACGGGATGTGTTTGTCAAACTCAAGGCTCAAGGGATCTGTGTGAAAGAGGAGGCAGAAAGACTGTAAGAGTCAGAGATTGAGGATGACCCCAAGGAAACAGCGTCATCCAGACACAAGAGAGATGATACATGTATGAACTCACAGAATATGCAGCAGCACACACAAAACTCACAAAATTACAGCATGGGGAATGGCAAGGTAAAGGAGAAAGGGGACACTAAGTCCCACCCTTAACCAGAAGCCTACTTGTAGTTGGTTTCTGTTGTCAGTTTTCTCTAGTAGAGTGTTGCTTGCTATGTCAACCACACCCTAAAGCAGGTCAAATGCCAAGAAGCAGTTGGTCAGCACAAAGCAGACTCCTGGTTTTTGTGAGCTTTTCACTTTGTTTCTGTTTGGCTGACCACTTTTTATCTAACCAATATAACAGTGTTCCCTGCAATTCTAAGTATCCTTCTTAACCCTCCTCCTTTTTTCCCCTTTGACTATGTTTTATTTAATGAACAAAAATGTACATATTGGGCTGAGGGGATGGTTCAGTGGGCAAAGGGCTTGGTGTGAACCTGAGTACAAATCCTTAGACCCCCATCTTCAGCCAGGTACAGAAGTATGTCTGTAATCATAATGCTCCTATGTTAAGATGGGAGACAAAGACAACTCCAGCCTGCTGACGCAGAAGCAAACAACAAAAAGACCAGCCTGTCTCAAACTAAGTGGAAACTGAGGACCAACACGGGAGATTGTCCTCTGATGTCATGTGTCACATGTGTGCCACAGACACCACACCTCCTCACCCATCATATACACAGCATACACATACAAATCACATACACACACACACACAAATGTTTATAAAGTATTCCTATTAATGAGGTACCACATGGTATTTTGATACATTTATACACTATGTGATGTCTAAATCAAGTTAAACCTTTCTCCCCTGATACATATCCTTTCTTTATTGTGCAAACACTGAAAATCCTTTCTTCTAACCTTCTGAAATGTACAGTCCATAATTATTGCCTGTAGTCGCCCTGCTGTGCAATAGTATCCCAGAGTTCCTTGCTCTTGTGTAACTATAATTTACTGCCCACTAACCATCCTTTGCCCATTTTTCTCCCCCTCCATTCTCTCCAGCCTCTGGTAAATAACTATTCTACTCTTACAGTAAAATTGCTTATATTCTATGTGTCTTCCTTTGTTCATCCCTACCTTAAGCATTGATGTTTTTCAAGTTATGAAAGTGCTTGTCTGTAATCAAATGTTTCTGCCACAATAATTATGGGGCATGTGATTTTGATCATTTGATGAAACTACATCAAAATGGCCTCATTGAAATGTAAAATTACTGATGATTCTTATTACTACATAATATGTATAAGACATTTTGCACCCTTATTCCATTCATGATTTTAAGGCCTTCTTGGAGTTATTATGTCTCTCACTGTGAAGGGCTTTTATTTTTCACATTACTAATACTGGTATTTTTTATCATCATAAATATATATTACTTTCATAATCAGAAATATATTAAGTCAATACAATTATATTACCTTTTAAGAAGATATTTGTTATCCTCTCCCACCACCGTGATCATTATAAAGTAATGCTATAATATTAACTATAAATGTATGTATGTTACTGAAAGAACTATTAGAAATTTAATTGAAGGTTTACTGTGCTGCCTCAAGCTGATAATAAGGAATCCTATTACAGCTCAAATATCCTTCTCCCTGATACATGGCTTAATACATAACCAATCAAACAAGGTCAGCATAATCAGGAAGCTCAACAAAATGAGACAAAATAGGTTTCTGTCCTCTAGAATCTTAAATGGGAAAAGATAATCAACTTCATTACTAAAGAGGCTAAATCTATTTATTTATTAGGAGTAAATGAATATGACTGTTTTAACCTTAAGAATTCAAGAAGTACACTATTCAAAAAACATCTCAGTAAACAGGTTAAAATGATTGACAGTTTTTTAAAAATCATTGCATGTGATAAACATGTGATTCCTGGTTGTATCAACTGGATGGTGACTGAGTTTTAGTCCACCCCTGAATCCCTCCCAGTTCTCAGTGAGGTTCGTGGACAGGAAGAAGACCCCTAGCTCAAGCTCTGAAGAGACGACCATGAAAAACAAAGCAATGAGCAACCTTTTTTTTGGGGGGGGGTTAGGTCACACGAGATTGTTTCCTTATAAATATAGAACCCTCAAAGTAGGAGAACAAAAGGACTGTGCATCAATTCTAGTTCAAAAGAAATATTAAACTACCAACAGGCTCTTTCCCTCTTCTGGAACAAATAATGAATCACTTAGCAGAATAACTGTGGCCTATTCAGTTTGGGGCATTAAAGATGGAGATGAGTGAAAATGGGAATTTACGGACCTAAATCTCCAATGTACCCACCAGCTTCCTTTGCGGAGATCAGACTATCTCCCTACACATCACAGTTACCCATACGTCTTTCCCTCATATTCCTCTCTTGTCAACCATAGTGCCTGTCCTGGCCCTATTCCTCAAAGTTTCATTATCTTTCAAATGCTACCTTCCAAACAGTGTGTGTGTGTGTGTGTGTGTGTGTGTGTGTGTGTGTGTGTGTGTGTGTGTCTGTGCGCGCGCGCAACCTAAAAATCATACCTACTTTATTTCAAATATAATGAACAGCAAGCACATTGGAATCACACATTCTACCACCCAATGAGAAATATATTAAGAGAAACATATGAGATCAAGAGAAATATATGAGATCAAAATCAAGTCTGAAAATCAACAATTCCAGTCTCTCTCTTCTTTGAGTTCCATATAGATTTGCATTTAATAGCCTGTTAGACACTCACAACAAGAGTTCCCACTATGTTTTAAATTCAAACTAAGAAGAGCGTAATATAACTCAGTCTTAGAACTTTGTTTCTTTTGTTTTCCATTCCATACTTTACCTTGTAACATGCGAACAAAATAGTACAAAGTAATGAATGGTAATTGCTAAACTGTAGAAAATTCAGGTGAGCTGTAAAAGGAAGCATCATTGTCCGAGTGTACCGTTTCCAGATAACTCATTACTATCCTATATCTTGGTTAAAGCCATCATCATATTTGTAGTCACTCAAGCTAGAAACCTGACTCCTATTTCTCCCTTACATATTGCACCAACCACTTTTCAGGTCCTAAAAATGTTTGTTTGCTTGTTTGTTTTTCAAGACACGGTTTTTCTGTGTAGCCCTGGCTGTCCTGGAACTCACTCTGTAGACCAGGCTGGCCTCGAACTCAGAAACCCGCCTGCCTCTGCCTCCCGAGTGCTGAGATTTAAAGGCATGTACCATCACTGCCCAGCCTACGCCCTATTAATATTACCATCAGAACATTTACTGAACACTTTCTTTGTTTTCCAATCTCACTGTCACAGCTGAGACACTATCACCAGGTTTTCCAAGGTCACCCTTTCCCCCTATCGCCATCACCAAAATGAGGGAGAAATATGTTCACACCGCCTCTGGAGTTCTGAAATACAGTTGCCACTATTAAACTCGCCCATTGTAAAACACCTATTCGTTAAACAGGAAAGTTGAAATCTAACGGGCTCTTATTCTCCTTTTCCTTCCATGTCGAAATACTTGGTAACTTAAACGGTAGAAAAATACTTTTTATTTTCTTGCAAGTCTGAAGCCAGGAAATCAGAAATTAGAGTAGGGTTGATTATAGTGAGGAGCTTCTTCCTAATATATAGGTGGTCCCTGTGTCATGACATGGTAGAAAACCAATGAGCACAATTTCCAGTGTCTCTTCTTACAAGGTCACTCAGCCCATCCTGACAGCCCCACAAGACTTGGCCCGGACCTATTTCCTAAAGGCATCATCTTCAAATTTTCTCATGCTGAAAACAGGGTTTCCATGTAGGAATTCAGGGGATACATTATTCAGCCAAAGCACTTAGGATGACATTCAAGGGTTTTTACATCTAGCTCCATGTCTTTTATTCTGTCTTATTTTCTCCATGTCTACAAGTATTCTGGAGTGCTAAGAATTTCACAATAGTTCTCAAAGCACATATGCATACAATGACAATTGAAAATGACAATGAAAACAAGTGGCAAGGAGGAGTGTATGAGAGGGCTTGGAGGAAGGAAAGAGAAAGGAGAAATGTAGTCATGTTATAACTTGAAAAATTAAAAAAAAAAAAAAAGAGAAAACACACCACCTGTTCTCATTGTGTCATGGCTTTATTCTTACCTATCACTTTGTTCAGAAGGCATTTCATCCCTTGCTGCCTGACAGAACATTATCTGTCTTTCCGATGTCCAGGTCAAATGCCTTCTCCATGCTGAATAATGTGGTGTTTCCTTTCCTTGCACTCACATCACTCTGCCCTTACATCACTGAGATCCCAACAGCCTTAGCACCACCAGATCTTACAAGTGTGATCTTAGACAAATTAACTGCTTGTGCTTCCATATCCTAATCGGTAAAAATGGGACTAATAACAATATCTATGTCGGCTGTGATGTGGTGATTAAGAAGGCAGTATGCGACGCTTCTAGAGAAATGCCTAGCACATAATAAACATTGTATTAACCATGTGCTATTTCTCCTACTATTGAGTGAAAGAAAGCTGCAAGACAAAAATCATTGCTTTATAGTGTAGGGAAATGTCTCTACTATGCCACTCTAGTGACCTCGAAGAATCCACATAGGCCTTGTAAGCAAGGTAAGACTAGAGGGGGACCTAGGTCTAGGCAGAACACATTAGAATCCTCTGGAAATGTGGGAAGATAAGTAACCTTTGAGGAATTGCCTCACTGCTATTTCTTATCTGTCTCTCTACCTTGTAGGAGGCCCTCAGTCTTGTAGGAGGTTGCCAGGAGACAGATTTTTACAGTGCTTAGTTCTAGAAAAGCACAGAAATTCCCATTTTATTTATTCTGAATACAGATACAGTATATAACAAGAATATAGTATATATACACGTATGTATGTATATATACAGATACTTTGTAGCCTTTATTATATATAATATATACAGCAAATATATAATATTTATACATGCTTCACACACACACACACACACACACACACACACACACACACCAAGTGTATAGTACAGAGGCAGGCTATAAAGTAGTTGGCTATAGTGCAGAGTTGCCCCCACACCAACAGTCTACCCTACCGCTCAGGTTACCTGCCATCTGGACCCTTTTAGTTTGATATTTTCCTGTGAGCAAAGGATTTGAGGAGCTGATTGAAGAGTGATCTTGTTAGCACTGTCTGCATAAGTAATAATCTCCTTCCCTTGGGGTGGTGTCATTGTTTTCCTGTTGATGAATCTGTGAAAAATCTGTTCAGTCTGCCTAGCAGCTCCAACTACACTGCTGCTTAGGGACTGCTTGGTCTTGTCAGTAAGATAGAAGGAGAAATTTGTTTATTATTTTCAACATTACTTATCCCCTGTGTGGTCTATCAATAACATCTGGCACATAGTAAGGTCTCTGAGTATTTGTTGAATTAAGAAATTATAGCAAACAATGATATTCAAGTATTCTAAGATAATATAGTCGGTGATATTTATAGAAAATCCATATAGTGGAGACCTTAGGGAGAGAAAAGATAAAGAATGAAAAGGAGCTGGGCAGTGGTGGTGCATGGCTTTAATCCCAGCACTTGGGCAATAGAGGCAAGAGAATCTTTGTGAGTTGGAAACTAACCTAGTCTACAGAGTGAGTTCTAGGACAGCCAGGGCTGTTACACAGAGATACCTTGTCTCAAAAAGAAAAAGAAAAAAAAAAGGAAAGGACAATTTTTTTTAAAAAGTAGGGACTCGTGAGGTATAGAGAAATATTATTTCTGGTGGTTGAATGACACTGGCCCCCAGAGACTCAGACATTTGAATACCTGGTTCCAAGTTTTTGGATTGTTTAGAAAGGATTTGGAGGTGTGGCCTTGTTGGAAGAGGTGTGTCAGATTCTCTCATTGAGGGAAGTCAGAGCTTGAATCTGTATGCAGGAATTGATGTAGTGGGCATGGAGGAGTGCTTTTTTTCTGGTTTGCTTCTTCTCGGTTGCTCAGTTTGCTTTCTTTTACAGCCCAGGACTACCTGCCTAGGGGTGGTACCACCGTGGGGTGGGCCTATCAACACCAATCATCAATTGAAGAAAATACATACACAGAGTTATCTACTGCCCAATCTGATGGTGGCATTTTTCTAACTGAGGTCTCTTCCCAGATGAACCTGGCTTGTGCCACGTTGACAAAAATCTAACCAGCACAGATGAGGTCAACAGTTACATTACTCTGAGTCTTGCCAGTGGAGTTAAGCAATGAAAATGGAGGTCACTATTCATTTACTCACAGAAATAAAAACAAGCTAAAATTTGGGAGTCTGATTATTTTCTGTGCAGCAAATCAAACCCATGACCTTCTGCATGTTTCTATTTCTTTTATTATTTATGACATAAGCATTTCCAACCCGTTAGGAAACTAATTTTTTTTAAAAAAAAATATGTTTTGAGAGTCAGTATATCAGTATAATATTGCCCACACTTATTCTTGATTCTTGTTATAGTCACCATTTACTCAAATATATCATGCTTGTACACTTTCTCAAATGCTCTTATCTCTGTTTAGGAGGCTTTCTTTGCATGCTGTCCAAATCCTATTCATCCAAATGATTTTTTTCTGATGATAATTCTGTACCCGTTACATTCCTTCACATATAGACTAACCATACAGAACTCCAGGGATTTTTTTAAAGACATTACCTTTACTGTAAATGTCTTTTAAAAATCAATATATAGCTGGGTGGTGGTGGCGGCGGCGCACGCCTTTAATCCCAGCACTTGGGAGGCAGAGGCAGGCGGATTTCTGAGTTCTGAGGCCAGCCTGGTCTACAGAGTGAGTTCCAGGACAGCCAGGACTACACAGAGAAACCCTGTCTCGAAAAACCAAAAACAAAAAAAATCAATATATAAGCTCTCTGCTCCTCCCTGTTCCAGAGACAGCCACATCTTCTTGTACAGTGGCAGCCTCGTCCCATAGACAAGATGGTGAAGGTCGGTGTGAACGTATTTGCCAGGTTACCAGAGCTGCCTTCTGCTCTACACTTGGCAACGTGGAGATTGTTGCCATCAGTGACCCCTTCATTGACCTCAACTACATGGTCTACATGTTCCAGTATGACTCCACCCATGGCAAATTCAACATCACAGTCAAGGCTGAGAATGGGAAGCTTGTCATCAACGGGAAGCCCATCACCATCTTCCAGGAGTGAGATCCTGCTAACATCAAATGGGGTGATGCTGGTACTGAGTATGTTGTGGAGTCTACTGGCATCTTCACCACCATGGAGAAGGCAGGGGCCCACTTGAAGGGTGGGGCCAAAAGGGTCATCATCTCTGCCCCTTCAGCCGATGCCCCCATGTTTGTGATGGGTGTGAACCACTAGAAATATGACAACTCACTCAAACTTGCCAGCAATGCATCCTGCACCACCAACTGCTTAGCCCCTCTGGCCAAGTTCCTCCATGACAACTTTGGCATCACGGAAGGGCTTATGACCACCGTCCATGCCATCACTGCCACTCAGAAGACCGTGGATGGCCCCTCTGGGAATCTGTGTCGTGATGGTCATGGGGCTGCCCAGAACATCATTCCTGCATCCACTGGTGCTGCCAAGGCTGTGGGCAAGGTCATCCCGGAGCTGAATGGGAAGTTCACTGGCATGGCCTTCTGTGTTCCCACCCCCTAATGTACCCATGTGGATCTGACATGCTGCCTGGAGAAACCTGCCAAGTATCAATACATCAAGAAGGTGGTGAAGCAGGCATCTGAGGGCTCACTGAAGGGCATCCTGGGCTACACTGAGGACCAGGTTGTCTCCTGTGACTTCAACAGCAACTCCCACTCTTCCACCTTGGATGCTGGGGCTGGCGTTGCTCTCCATGACAACTTTGTAAGGCTCATTTCCTGGTGTGACAGTGAATCCAGCTACAGCAACAGGGTGGTGGATCTCATGGCCTACATGGCCTCCAAGGAGTAAGAAGCCCTGGACCACCCACCCCAGCAAGAGAGCAAGAGAGGGGCCCTCAGCTGCTGAGGAGTCCCTGTCCCAACTCAGCCCCCAACACTGAGCATCCCCCTCACAATTTCCATCCCAGACCCCATAACAACAGGAGGGGCCAAGGGAGTCCCACCTACTCTCATGAATACCAGCAATAAAAGTTTGCTG
>BDUI01001929.1:76461-95014 GCA_002335545.1 Apodemus speciosus
CTGCTGTTGTCTTGGCCTGTAAGGTTTTGGGTTGCTTTATGTGCTTTTGTTTTTGTTTTACATTTCCTACTTCTTGAAATTAAGTTCTGATCTCGGAGCTCTCAGACATTCCAGTCCAAACGAGTGGAAATGCACTTTGTGAGCCAGAGATCATAAGAACCTTCTGCTCCAGAAGATATTTAATATGAACTCAGAACTGGCACACTAGTTTCAGAAACCTATATTTTATTTTGACATGGAGTAAAATGACAACTTCATACATGTGATTCTTCCCCATTTCCTTTGAAATGTGTGTACAAATTTCACCTTTCTCCAGCCATTGCTTACCAGTGACGGGTTTAAAATATCCTCTCAGGAACTAGAATATTCAGAGTTGTCATCCAGATGATTAGAAGTAAATAAAGTTTTCAGAACGCTTTGAGAATTAGGTTTGCTGACTTTCTTCTTCAGTGTTTTTTCTATAAGGCTTTATATCTTAGAATCAGAGCTTTCTTCTGCAAATTTGTGCTCTTTTGCCTTCTCGCCTTTCTAATGAATGGTATGCTAAAGAATCACACACTGCATCAGAGGTGGCTGGCTATTCATAGAAACGGCTTTATTACTTGATAGTCACATTTTGTGCATTTTCTGGCCAGACCCTTTCATCATGATGTTCCGAGGAGGAGGAAAAGTGTATTCATGGAACTCGAAGGTTGTCAAGTAACTAGGTATTTTAGAGAAAATGCTATCTCCAAGGAAAATAGCTTATTTGCTTCTAAGAAGGTGAAGACAATTTTTAATAAATTATATGACCGAGTTTCTATGGTGGTTAGCTCTCGACAGTTATCATCAAAGAGATGTGGGGAAATAATGGTACAAATAATCCAAAACAAAATGTTTATACCTGGAGAGACAAAAGCCCCTACACATTGGTGCCAAAATGACTTCTAATAGGTACCCGGGCTTGAATTCATCTCTCTTCCATTTGAGGCACACATTTATCTTCCTAATGTTATTATCAAAAGACAATTATTATGGCAATTTCCTTCACTTAATAGTTGCTTCCCTTTGGGAAACGTGTGGTGTTACAGCGTCTGAGTTTCCCCAGCTATAGAATTGTGATCGGAATTTCCTTCTACAAGTTATTAAAGCTAAGGAATATTTTACATTATCCCTTTTATAATTAGTCTCTGTTTATAGGAGATTTGTGAGTTTGAGTGACAGACTTCTGTTTTCTGAAGTGTCTTATTGTCACTTATTGATCCTTGATCTGGGTCCTACTCCCTAAAAAGTTCCTAAGGTCAATATATGACAGTTGGTAAGCTACGGGGTATAGTTAATTTGCATGCTGATAAATAAGATGATTTTTATAATTGAAATTCAATTTATGTTCAATTTCTTACCCAGCTGAAAGTGTTCTATAATTACCCCAGATTTGCTGATCCTTCACTGACAACATCAGGATAACCCAGTATTAGTCTTCGGAAAGCTTTCACATAGCACTTCGCATTAAATTGAATTAGATAAGGTAATTTATGCTGTCTTTAGTGAATTTATTTTTTAAAAAAAAATTTTTGATTTCTCACCTAGTGGAACCAGCAAAATTTAGAAATGAGGAAAGAGATGCACCCATGCATTTGGGTCCGCAAAGTCTGGCAGGTATTTACACTCAATGAAGCCGTCTCATTTCCCTCCAGTAATTTAGCTGATTTTAGAAGCCGCATTTAGATTGTATAGCCAGGCCGAGAACAACTGCCTGTTTCCAGTAGCCTCCTAAGCGAGCTGTGATGAGTTCTCCACGCATAGTTGGTTTCTGCAGAAGGCGGTTACCATTACTTTGAATGTTTGTGCTTCTGTTGAGTGAGTCATCCCAGATAGAACTGTAAACTGGGCTCAACAGGCAAAGCTGTAATTTACTTGAAGTTGGTAGGCCAGTGGGCACAGAAAGGGGAGAAGTGAGCAGCATGGAAAGGGTAACTCAAAGGAGACAGACAGGTTTTCCTACTGATGGCCGGAGATAAAGAGCACAGGCCTGGTTTTCTCTTTCAAAGAAAATACTGACCTGTACACGGGCAGTACACCCGTGACCAGGACACGGCCATTGTCCTGGTTATCAAAATGAGGTAGGATCTTTGGATTGTCTTCAGGCTTTGCTAGAAAACCATAAATGGAACTATTTCCCATTAAAAGAATTTAGGAGAACCTAAATAAAGTAATATAACTAGAATATATAAATTCTAAACTTGGGAAAACTAATCAAGTAAAGAAAATCCTACCAACCCAAATATGAGGAAAGGATGAAAGGTACATAAGTCTTAGCAACTAAGATTCAGAAAGTAATATTGAAGAAAAAGCTCACTTGTGTCAGTCTCATTAAATGTAAAGTGGTTATATTCACTCATTAAGAGATAGTCGTGATGTATTTTACTATTATTTTATATAATTAAGAAATAATCATACAATGTAATTACACCATTTCCCCCTTTCCATGGAAATCAAGCCTCTTACTGGAAACCTAGTCAACTAAGTAGGACTAGTGAAGTCTGGATCTTTGAGGAGACTCTCCCGCTGTTACTTTATTTAACCACCACAATTCCTGATTTTGAAATAAATTAACTGTTATCTTTACAAAAATCTTAAAATGACACCTAAAAGTGATGAGTTAGAATAAGATATACTAGACAAATATCAACCAAAAAAAAATAGTAAGGCAACACTAAGATCAGATATGACATGATTTAATGAAATTTAGCAAGATACAGATACTTCATATTGATGAAAGAGAAAAATGATTACCAAGAGACCAATAGGCACAGGTCCTCAACAGTATCAGTATTACAGACATAAAGGAGACAAGACACAGTGGAATTATAGAGAGAATCGACAAATCTTAATAATGAAGGTAGCTCCGAAAAAAAAAAATCCTTATCAGAAACTAGTTGAGTAAAGTCAGTTTCAGAAAAATAATTAAGATCTATGTTAGATGGAAGGGAAATAATCTTTGGTTCACAATTGTCAAAAGTCAATTTTCAACCCCCAAAGTAATGATTTGGAGAAGATTTTATACCCCAAACTTCTCAATTAGAAACAATTTAAAGGTAAATGCTATAATTTAGTAAAATCACATTTCACTTACTTGTGAAAGAATAGGAAGTCTGTGGTTGCAAGGCCATCTTTTTACGGCACTCTCTTTTCCTTTGCAGTGTGTATTGCAGCTACTAATGACAGCACGTAAATCTGAAAGTGTTAATTTGTACTCCAAGAGTCAGTCACAGTGGTTCATACCCCAACACTCAGGACGCTGAGATGGAAGAATTGCCATGAATTCAAGGCAGCCTGGGAATACAGCATTAAGTCCCAGGGCAGCCTGGGCTGCAGAGTGAGACCTTGTCAGAAAATATGTCAGATTTCTGCTACAAGATCAACATCACGATTAACAATGCTGAGTTTTTCTATCAGCTTTTGTAATTTTATCATGGATAGCTGTATTTCACGACAGTAAAAGAGAATCTATAAATATAAAAGCATATAATTACATGCTATAAAAACCTAATATAATTTATAGCAGCATAGCACTTGAGCCCCAGGAGAGAAGTACATTTGGGGAAATAAAATTAAATACAGTACCAAGTGCTCTTATTCTGCTCATTGTACCTCCTTTTCCGAGACTGATGTATTCCACATGGAATTACCAAATGGAGATCACATTTTAAAAGTCATAGCAAGTATAGATGACTTTAAAATAAGCATCCGGTAACTAGCTCCTTCAACATGGTCCTTTTGAGCTATTGTCTTCTTCTAAAACCCATGAGAATAATATTAAAATTTAAAAAGTATGTACTGCTTCATATTTTAACTTCACAAATGGAAATGAGCTGAGACTGTCTGCTGTCCAGGTGGTAGTCTTGATATCCTAATCCTCCTTGTGCACACAAGCAATGTGAAAATCTCTAGGATCACTGTTTGCGTGGTAGGCAGCTGGGGCGAAAAGCTCCAAGATGCTGGGAATGGCTTATTGACTCCCAGGAAGCAGCTATTGTGGGGAGTGGAGCATATGCTGAACAGATTAATTATCAGTATCACAAAATGGGGGACAAAGGAATGCTAGTTTATGTTTGCGAAGTTGATTAAAGAGTATAGGAAAGTGATTTCCAGACCTTTTTTAAAAAGAGAAAGAAAGAAAGGAAGGAAGGAAGAAAGAAAGAAAGAAGAAAAGAAAAGAAAGAAAGAAAGAAAGAAAGAAAGAAAGAAAGAAAGAAAGGAAAAGAAATAATGAAAGCTGCTTCATGACAAGGAAACTCTTTGAAAAGTCAAAATGCATACAAGTTACTTAATTTTATGGAGTTTGATTAAATTTCATTCTGCACAGAAGCTTTGGTTTTAAGTGGGGGAATTAGGTGGAGTTTTGCCGCAGTTTTGATAGCTAGATGATCATCTATATTTTTTTTTTTTGCTCAACTGGTCTACGTGCTCATCGTATTCAGATCAATGGTCTGACCTCACCTGCTACTGGTAAGATTATCTATTTTTAAATTGTTATCAAAAATGAAAGGATAACAGCGACAGGGACCTAACACTGAAACCTTAGCTTTGATATCTGAACAAAATAACTCCATTCTCTGGATTGAAGAAGAGTTTTGTAATGTTTTAAATGTAATGTCTGTTTTGTTCACCTTTCCATTCCCTTTTTTTTTTGATAATTGCCTCTCCTTTTGGGAAAATGTAAAATAATTTAAACAGCATACTTGTATACATGTACAATTATGATAGAAAATACTGTAAGTGTATGTGTTGGTGCGCATGTCCACATGCATAAATGGCCTTTGTAGCCAAGGACTAATTTTTAATCTGTCTAAAACATTTTGTCTAAACTTTGCTTTTAGTAACAACTGTGAATAATAAAAATATTTGGGCATGGTGGTACACATTTGTAATCGCAATATTATGGGGCCAGGGGAGGAGGATTTTAAGTTCAAAGCCAGCCTAGGCGACATAGTGACACCCTATTTCACAATGTGATGAGAAGTGAGAAGAGAAGAAAGGAGAAAAGAGGGAGAGACAGAGAGGAGGAGGGACATAGGGAGGGAGGAGGGCGAGAAGAGAGAATATAAATAAATTAATCTTTTCAACAGTGCTGTTTTTGACAGTACCAGGAGATTTGAGATGAATGTGGGATTATCTATGTGGCTTCATATCATTTTTGGTTTTACTTTTCTTTTGTATCATTTTCTTTCCTCCCCTGTCCTTGCTTACCCTCTCTGTCCCTGACTTCCCCGCCTCTCTCCCTCCTCTCTTTCTTCTCTTCTGCTCTTTGGAAGCAAGGTATCACTATGTAGACCAGGCTGGCGTTGAACTTGTGATCATCCTGCCTCTAACAATCAGATTTCTGGGATTACAGGCATGTGCTACCACGCCTGACTTTTTATTTAGTGACTGCGTTTGATTAAAACACACACACACACACACAATGAAAAGAACTTTTTGAAAAAGTAAAATTTAACAAAATATGACGGGCTGGTGTCTCTTTTTTCTTTCTTTTTGTCCTTCAGCGGCGTGTAAAATAATGGGACTCTTAGTTTCAATGAAGTATTTTTAAACCTGATTACTTAAAACTGCCTTTGATAGCTATTGTATAAAAGCAGATTTTTAGGCACACCCCAATCTTACTTGACTGCGATAAGATTACAAATGCACAATGATCTTGCCCTAGTGCTTGAACATTCTTATGTATTGTCAATCTGGTTGTTGTTGCATATTAGATAAGTCAATTTTTTCCTCTCTATTAAGTTTCAGAGTGTACATTATTTTCTAGCATTTCAGGATATCATGTATGAATGTGTGAGTGTGTATGTGTGATGTGTGCCTCTGTATGTGAGTGTGTGTGCGTGTATGTGTGTGTGACTGTATGCGAGAGTGTGTGTTGGAATAAAGTTGCTTGCTTGTACTTAGCTGCCATTTGAATCTGAGGAATCACTTTTCTTGCGTTCTACTTCTCACGTTTGTTAATGCCATGATTATTGGTCTTAGCCATTCTGGTTTATTCCTTCTAGATTCCCTGTATAGTCCCTGGTCATAAGTGTGTGTAGCCCTTTTCTCAGTCTTTTCATTTCTCCCTCATTTCCATATTTTGAGTCTTTTGCCAATTTTCTTGTCCAGTTCAGTGACTTTATATTCTCTTCAGTTACGTGTAGTTATCATTTAAGCCTGTCTTTTGAAATGTTTTTAGTGCTGGGGATCAAGCCTACAGTGTTGTGCAATGTTAGGCCAGCTCTCTGGAGCCGACATTTTTTTCCTTTAGTGCTAACATTCATTTCTTGAATGCCTTCCATGTTTTGTCACACTTCTTTGTCCTATGGACACACTCTTACTTGGGCTTTTTGGATATAATCAACACATTTTTATGCTTTGTTTTGATTACTGTATTGTCTCTATTTCATTGGAAGAGTATTCTCTCATTTTATGTCCTAAAGACCGTTGACTTGGATGTTCTGTTTGGAGCCTGTAAAAACATGTAATTTAGGTAGTGAAGACCTCGCTGTTGACAGCATTGGGCAAATTGGACCCTGAATGTTTGTTTCTTTCTGTGTTTCTGTCTCTGTCTCTGTCTCTTTGTGTGTCTCTTTCTGTGTCTCAAACAAGAGGAGATAATTCCATTTTGGCTTCCATCCAAAATACTCAACCATGAAATTGCATTGAGGCCTGTAATGCTTTTCCCCAGCCTCTTGTACTCCTTTTAGGGTCTGGAGTCACTAGGTTTCATTTAGGAGGAGCCTGTGATGCCCTCCAGGTAGTTTCCCTTTCTGTTCTGCAGGGACAACATTCTTCAGCTCACCCACAGGGTGGCTTTGCCTTTTCCTCCAGCAGGTTCTCCTTTTGAGATATTGTCCCAGCCGTTTTCCACCATCCTGTACTCAGCTACGCAGACAGCAGGATCGTGCCACGAGCGAGCACTGTCACGTCCCTACCTTAGTAGAAACTATTTCTTTTGGGTGAGAGCAAAACAGCCTGTGGTTTTTTTCTTGGTTGTGGCCTGTTCCATTTTTAGAAAGCCGATGTAAGGTTACAGTGTGGACAGAGGGACATTTGGAATTATGCCGCTCACTCCCAAGGCAGTCTTAGAAACTGACATTCTCTCACATAGGAGGCATGGGACGCTTTGACTTCTGTGCTGCGCGCACCCTGGATTTATTGTGAGCCAATGAAGTCTTCTGAGTGTTAAGCACACGTAGGGCGTGTCTCAGCAAAGCTGCTTACTCAGCATCTCTCTAAAAAGAAAGCCTTAGCATCATTATAATGACCCTGTTGTGCAGATCTGCCCTCTTGAGTTTCAGAATTAACGGCTTTTTTCTTTTATTGAAGCAGCATCTCATGTCCTGTCTGGCTGGCCTGGGACTCCTGCTTATTCTTCTGCTTCAGGCTTTTCGCCTCTCTGCCTGACTGGGTTTTGGGGAGACACTCATTTAGTGTCTTCTAGGCAAATGTGTTTGGATTTATATCGTTCAGTCATTACCTGATGCCTGATGGAAGCTGGGGTATGCTCCCTGCAATTCTGTTTGATCCCTTTATAGTAAAGTCATCTTTTCTTAGGACTGCTGTAAATGCGGAAGCACTTTTTCATAGGTCATGAAATATTAGCCACGAGAAATTCTATTAAACGGGTGCTTCTTGTAATCTATGATTTTCTTTCTAAAACTAAAACTTGCTTTTTAAAAACAAACTTCAGAAAGTAAACTTTCTGTAGACTTATTATCTGCCAAAATTAACATTTTTATAAATTACTTTTTTTTTAAGATAGGGTCTTGTTATGTAGCCCTTTTTAGGCTGATTTGAAATGCACATATAAGCTAGGTTGCCTCCTGAATATTGGAATTACAAGTGTATGTCAATACACCCTGCTTCTAAACTACTCGTGAAAACACTGTAGTATATTCTTGCCAACATACTAGGTCTATTACTGGCATCTTACATACATACATAAGATGCCATTTTGTAAATAGCTACCCCTCTCACTACAAGGATATCTTCCCCAGTGTGCCTTTTTATAGAGACATCTACTTTTTTCCTGCCCCAACTCACTAAGCCTAATAATCACCAACCTGTTCTCTATTAATGATTGTCATTTCAAACAGGTTATGGCTTTGTAATCTTTGGCAGTATACAAAATTATATACATTAAACTACTTACTATATCATCCTTCAGGAATAACTTATTTCACTTACTATAATAATTCCCTGATTGTTGTGTACATCAAATCTTTGGTTTTTTATTTATTTATTTTGTTTGTTTGTTTGTTGCTGCATACTATTCCATCATGGACATGCATTGCAGTTTAACTATTTGCTCGTTGTTATGCAGTATTTGAAAATGAGAAATTTATAGTAAGTGCTTTTCCTTCAATTATGAAAACGGAGAAATCTGAGGCCTTGTATCTGACAAAGACTTTCATGCTGTGATATCCCATAGTAAAAGTCACAATACTGGACATGAGACAGACAGAATAGCATCAAGCTCATCTTGTCATAATGGACCCTTTCTTAGAAAAAAACATTAAGCCATTCATAAGGACAAATCTAATGACATATTGAAGGAGCCACCACTTGGTTTGTATCAGGTATTTTCTACTACATAAATTTTTTTTTGGGGGGGGGAAGGGATAAAAGTCACCCTTTTGCTATTATAAATAAAGCTTCTATGAATACTTTTGTACATTTTTCCAACATAAACCTTCATTTCTCTGGGACAAATGCCCAGCAATGTAATTGCTGGGTCATATGGTAGTTGCATATTCAGTTTTATAAGAAACTGCCAAACTATTTTCAGGTTGGCTGTGCCATTCTGCATCCTCACCAGCAATATGTGCGTGATCCAGTCTCTCTGCATTGTCACTATAATTTTGTGTTATCTTGCTTTTTAAATTTTATTCCCTTGCAGATAATGATACCAGATTGTGGCTTTAATTTGCAATTTCCCTGATGGCTAATGATGTTGAATATCTTTTCCAATGCTAATGTCTCATCTATATATCTTGTTTGTGGACGTCTTCCTTCAGCCAGAAAAAAACAAAAGTTAGTGTATTGTTACGTGGATACTTTTGCATAGGAGCTTGGATGTTAGCACATAATGTGATTTTACAAAAGACAGAAGTGCTGTTCAATGGGATTTTTAATTTTTATTATTTATTTGTTTGTTTGTTTACTTATGTGTGTGCATGCACATACACCGCGTACATCCGAGTGTATATGTAGGTGTATGATGTGTGTGTGCACATGTTTGTGTGTGACAGTCTACGTGTGGTACAGTGTGTGTAGAAGTCACAGTACAACTTTAAGTGTCCTTACTTCTACCCTGCTTTGAGGCAACACTGCATATGCTATTTCTAGCTGGCCTGCAAGTTTCTGGTCAATTCTCCCTGTGCCGTCTCACTTAGGAGGACTAGAATTACAGAGACACACCACGCAGTTGTCTCTTGCTTGGTGTCTGGGGTGTCCACTTAGGTCATTTAGGCCTATGTAATGTAATGAGCACTTGTGCCCACTAAAGCGTTCTCATCCCTTTTGCTTTCAATTGTATTGATGTATTTTAACAATCAGAACTTTATAGCACTGATTTTTTTTTTCCCTGTTGCTTTTGTGTTTAACGTCATTGATTTGTGCCCTGTGTTTTCTTCTGCTTGCCTTGGGTTTGTTTTGACATTTCTTGAGTTGGAAGCTTATACTATTGATTATGCTTTTCTTGTCTTTTAATGTTCACATTTTACACTTCACTTCAAATTCGTCTGCTTTGTTTCCCCAGAATTTTCATAGGGCATATTTTAATTTTCATTCAATCCAACACATTTTTTTTTTAAATTTCTTCCTCTTGGAACCACCAATTTTTTAACGTGTGCTTGTTTTCCAAATGTTTGGGAAATTTTGTTACCTTTTTGTTATTGATTTCTTTTAGTTTTAAGTTTTATTGGTTTATTATTTTTTTTTTAGAGTTAGCATGCAAAGTACTAAGTTTCATTATAGCCTTTTCCAAACATACTTTGTTCTTGTTAATCCTCCTCTTCCCTGTCCTCTCCTGCCCTCCTGCCCCCTCCTGATGGTCCACTTCCTCCTCCCTAAGGCCCCCTCTCTGCTTTCCTGTTATATCTGTTCCTCTAACCTCTTCCTCCCCAATAAAATCTCTTTTTGCCTTTTATGGTTTCCTTTCTAGTTTCCTGACCTATATCCTAGTTTGACTGGATTGCCATTGGAGAACACTGTGTGTGTGTGTGTGTGTGTGTGTGTGTGTGTGTGTGTGTGTGTCTGTGTGTGTGTGTCTGTGTGTCTGTGTGTGTTGTTTTCACCTTGATAATTGAAAAGAATATACCATTTGGCGGCAAAGTGGGGTTTTTTTGGTTTTGTTTTTTTTGTTGTTTTTTTCTGCTTTGTTTTGTTTTACAAGCATCAACTGCAAATTGGTGGTTAATGATGTTTTTAAATTTTTTGCATCTTCGCTAATATTCTGACTAGTTCTATGAGCTGGTTTAGAAAGAGGTGCTGAAGTCTGCATGTAGACATTTTCTCCTGCTGTATTTTCCATTTCTACCTTTTGTGTTTTGAAGCTCCATTATTTGGTGCATTGACAGAACTGCTAGATGCTGTACAGGATTGACCCTTAATTATTATGTAACCTTCCATTCTTTCTATGGTAATTTCATTTAATCTGAAGTCTACTTATCTAATAATAATACACTGAATCTTCCTGTCTGTTGATTAATGTAGCATGGGACACATCTTTCCATCTTTTTATTCTTAGCCTGCCGATGTAATTGTTTTTGAAATGAATTTCTTATACACTATAGACATGGTCATTCATGGCTTTTTAAATCCCTCTACCAGGCTCTCTTTTGATTGGTATACACAGATCACTTAACATGTTCTGTAATTATTGTTCTATTAGGGCTGAAATCTGACATTTCCATTTTTTTCATTATTTGCGTTTGAAGTAGGGCCTGGGTTTGTAGGCCAGACTGGAGTGGAACTGATAATTCTGCTTCAGTGTTAGGATGTAATACATGTGCTACCATGCCTGGCTTGCAGTTTCTTTCTTTTTCTTTTATTTTCTTCTCTGTGATTTTGTGTTATATTCATTTTTCTTTATTTCTTTTTTTTTTTTAAAGATAGTCTCATGTATCCAAGGCTGGCTTGAGTTCATGATGTAGCTGAGCCTGGCCTTGAACTCTTGATCCCCCTGCCTCCATCTCCCAAGTGCTGGCATCCCACATGTGTGCCACCACACTTTCTTTTTTCATTTGTTCTGCTTTCCATTTTCTGTTTTGTACACATACACAATGTATTTCGAGCATAGCCACGTACCATTTCTCCCCTCCGCATTTCCCTGGACCCCTCCAACAGGACCTCTTCCCAAATTCCTCTTTCTCTTTTTTATGTCTGGGTCACCTCACTCAGTAAAACTTTTCCAGTACTTATTTTATATCTAACTCATATTCCATCATGTATGCTGCATTTTTCTTATTCATTTGTCAGTTGATTGATGTGGTGCTTTGAATGAAAATGGCCCCCGTAAGCTCATAGAGAGTAGCACTATTAGGAGGTGTGGCCTTGTGGGAGGAAGTTTGTCACTGGGGGCCAGCTTTGAGACTTCAGATGCTCAAGCCAGGCCCAGTATCATTCTCTCTCTTTGCTGCCTGCTGATCCAGATATAGAACCCTTGGCTTCTTCTACAGCACCATATCTGCCTGCATGCCGTCATGATTACCTCCATGACAGTAGACTAAAGCTCAGAATTGAAAGCCAGGCCCAATTAAATATCTTCATTTATAAGAGTTGCCATGGTCAGGGTGTATCTTCACAGCAATAGAAACCTTAACCAAGACAGTGGGTATCTATATTAATAGTTTCCTAACTTGTGAACAGAGCAGCAGTAAACAAGGACATGTAAGTAACTGTAATAGGACATAAAGTCCTTTGAGTGTACACCCAGGAGTGGAATGTATTAAGTAGAGCTTGTTAAATGTCCTATGTTATACAGGACATTCTTCCTTGACACAATATAATCAGACGCAAACTATCAATAGTGCCAAGTTAAGAAATCATATTTATAATTAAGGAAAAGAAGGTTTTGTGTTTTAAACCCTTTTCTATTTTAGAGTAAGATTCATTTAACTTAAAACTAAGTCATATTAAATGGTATTTGCTTCCTTAGCTATCTTCGGGCATGTGATGTAAGGACAGGCACTGAAATTATACCAGTATCGGAGATAAATGGTCAGGATTTAAGAGGTTTCAGTAATACAGCCATTTACAAAATATATAATATAAAAAATCAATAGTTTCACTATGTTTAGGCGATAGTTGTTGGGAAATACAGCTGAGAAAAGGCCCATTAACAATTTCAACCAAAATTACAAAATACCCAGGCATAAATTTTGAAAATATACATGCCTTAGATGGAAAGAAACCCACGAATTTTTAATGAAACATATAAAAGATACACTGAATAATTAACAAGACCAATGTATGCACAGACTCAGTAATATCAAAATGAAATTTACCTCCAAATTAATCTGTAAATCTAATGTAATTCTGGTGGAGCCATGGTTGTTCTTTGGGGGAAAGGAAAGGAGCCAAGAACTTGAAAAGATTCTAAAATTCAAATGGAGGAAGAAATGCATGAGACTGGCCATCCCTGATGTGTTAGACAGGTAATGATGGGATGCTTTGGGGAAACTATATCAAAATGCATAAGTTAATGCYCTTCCTATAAGTTTAAAATGTTATGTAATGTAAAAATAATTTGAGGGCTMTAATAATTGAGATTCTATTATATAACAGGCACAAGAAGAAAAAGCAATAATCAGTGAAATATTTTAAGGCAGAGAAACAAACCCGTGCGTACGAAGCTGGCATTTCAAAATCCGTAAGGGGAGAGGCTAAAATAATGAATAAATGAATTGTAATAGCTGGGTAACTGTTGTTTGCCTAAAATATTAATCATAAGAAATATTGCATGAATTAAAGGTGGAAAATAGAGTGTATAAATATTTTAAAGGTGTAGGTGAATATGAAACTGTGAAAGTAATGTTTCCCACACCGGCTACAAGAACATGTACTTATTTCTAATTCGTAAATAATATAGGCTAATGGTCTCAAAATAAAACTATAAATTCTATAAATAGAGGTACTGTGCTCCCATGCACTACATCCCTCTGTTTTCCATACTCAGCTGCTAACCACTGTCACTGTGTTCCTCCTTCCAGAGCCTTTTCAGTGACAAAATCTTTGTTCTTAGCCATCCACCTTTAGAAGTTATGATTATTATAGTTATTATTCCTGTGTGTGCCTGTGATATATCTATATCTATCTATCTATCTATCTATCTATCTATCTATCTATCTATCTATCTATCGAGAGAAAGAGAGAGAGAGAAGGGGAGAGAAATAGAAAGAGAGAGATGAGCTTGTCACACAAGTCATGGCTTACATATAAAGTTCAGAGGGCAACTTTTCTTGAATCTGTTATCTCTTTCTGCCTTTAAGTGTTTTCCAAGGGCAGAGCTCAGGTTGTTAGGCTTGCATTGTCTTGTGACACTGAGCCATCCCAGGGGTTCCAAACGTCCATCTTTTTAAAAAGCTTTTGCACCATTGAGAGATTCTTTAGTATCTTTTCCGAATCAGCATAGTATTCCATATTCTGGATGTATTCTAATTTGTATATATACCCCCTTGGCATTTGATACATTAGCTTCCTCTTTTTTGCTGGTACACACCGTAATGTAGTGGATACTATTTTATCACATTTATTTATTTGTGTGTATATGTGTGCACCATAGCACTTGTGTAAAGATAAGTGGACATTCTGCCCTTCTACCAAATGCCCCACCCCACCATGCAGATACTGGATATGGGGCTTGAGTCTTCAGGGTTGGTRGTAAGCATCCTCACCAGCTTAGCCACCTCTCTAGCCTTGGATACCATTTTATGTGTCATTTCACAAGTATGCAAGAACATCTTATATATTTACTGTGGTAAACTATACATTAAAAGATTAGCATGGGCAGTGGTAGCATGCACCTTTGATCTCAGGAGACAGGGACAGGTGGATCTCTGAGTTTGAGACCAGGCTAGTCTACAGGGTGAATTCCAGGACAGCCAAGGCTACACAGAGAATTTCTGTCTCTGCAAGAACAAAAAATAACCAAAACAAAACACAAACAAACAAACTCTTCATCACTTTATGCACCTGTCCACTTCTAGGAATATAGTTCACAGAACTATATAATGCATTCTTTGTAGATACATCTCCAGAAGTATTTTTATCTCAGGTGGTAGATAAACATTGACCACCTATCTTCCACAGAAGCCATGCCACTTTACACTCTCATTAGGAAGTTGCCTGGTTTTGTTTTTTTTTTTTTTTTCTTGATGTTCTGAATAGAGTATGTCAGTAGTTTTTGAGTTCTTGTCATCTGCTATGTGAAGTTTCTCTCAATGTAGGTCCAATTTGTAGTTTTCTTTTAAAAATTAGATTGACCACTCTCTCGTGTTTAAAAGGGAAGGCCTTTTAAAATATGATACTGAGTCCTAGATTAGACCATAAAGGGAAAAATGACACAAAGATTTGGCCACTTATTAGAGTAGTAAGAAAATTAAAAGTCATTGACAAACTGGGGTAGGAAAGTATTTACAACATTTGGCAGAAAAAATAGCCTTGCTATTTCATGTTATTAAAAATCATTAGTAAGAGTTGAGGATGTTCTCTTCTCTTTCTGGTTCATTGAGTGTTTTTATCATGAAAGGGCATTGC
Organism: Apodemus speciosus; assembly: GCA_002335545.1. Classification (NCBI taxonomy): domain Eukaryota; kingdom Metazoa; phylum Chordata; class Mammalia; order Rodentia; family Muridae; genus Apodemus; species Apodemus speciosus. Next base: position 91,234 of record BDUI01001929.1, read on the forward strand.
GTTTTTATCAAATGCTGGTTTTTTTCCTTCTCCCGAGATGATAATGTGTTTTTTAATAACAGTATAATTGACATATAATTCACATCTTGCAATTCACTCTTTGAAATTGTTCAATTCAGTGGTTTTTAATATAGCCACAGAGTATACAACCATCACCAGCATGTAACTTGAGAACATTTTCATTACCCCTAAAAGAAACCCTGGACCCAGTTAGTGGTCATCCTCCATTAACCCCGGCCCCTTCCACCCTGCAGCTCCTGCCAACCACTAACACACTTTCTGTCAATGGCTTTGCCTATTCTGGATATTTCATATAATTGAAAGTATAGAACACATTGCCTTCTGTGTGTGTTTTCTTTATTTAGCTTACTAGTGCCAAGATTTGTTTGTGCTATAGCTAGATCAGTGCTTAATTCTTCCATATTATCTCTGGAAGACTGAAGGAATGAGACAACTTCTTGTTATCATAAAGCTACCTGTCACCTTTTAATTGCTCACCACCCAATCTTCATCTTATAAAAGGAAATCCTTCAAGTGGAACGACTTCAAGTTCTGTTTTACATAAAGGCAGTTCTTTGTGGGACAGTTTGGGAGCTCTCTGTTCTTAGGAGCTGCTGTTAGCTCTAGGGCAAAATCTTTCACCCATAAGGGACTTTGGGTGCTGGGCAGTGGTAGTAACAACTGCTGATCTTGATGGCCTCTTCACTTGGAGAGGAACTTAGAACTGCAAAGAAGTTTAGGCAAGAGAATCAGAGTGGGGTGACTGGATCCCTACTGTGCTCAACCCTTTGTATCACGGAGTTTTTATCCTATGAATGGGAACTGGCTAAAAGAAACTAGCTCCAGAAGCTTTGGCTGTCCTTGCCAGGAATTTTGCCCTTCCCATCCCTGCTGGAGGAGATGAGAATGCTGGCTGCTGGCTTTCTCATGGAAAGCCTGTGTCCCTGGACTGAGAGTCAGAGCCAGAGGGCATCCAGCCTTCTAAGCCACTCTTATCTGGAGTGTTACTTGTACAAAGTCGAGCAAGGGGATGGGAGGAAGGGCAGTGAGTTATGGCTCGTATGCCATATGTAGACCATCACTGTTAGATCGCTGGACTTAGCAGATGTTCCTGAAGAAATATTTCTTCTCTCAGTGTAGACGCTTAGGACAGTTTCCAGCAGTTTACAATTTTTAAAAACCACGTTCACCAGCTTCAGTTTCACAGGAGTTCTTATGCTGGACTTCCAGGGAGGGGGTGCTTCTCATCTGTTTACTTATTCAACCGGTGTTACTAGAAGGCTTATAGCAGGCAGTACCGAGGAGCATTTTCAAAATAAGGCTTTTACTATTTTTTTTCCTTTAAGACGTTTCATTTGTACTTCTTGCTTTTCCATTCTCTGTTTTTATCCCCCCCACCCCCACCCCATGTCCATGGATCTTGTTCTGGTGTTTTGCTTTTGGAGAGTTATATTTTACTTGTTACTCTGATTTTTAGGTCTACTCAGGATCTACTCTGTGGACACCACTGAGACTTTGAGCACAAAGATGTTTCCTTCAGTGCCATTCGTTCCTGCCTCCATGGCTTCTCAGGAACTCTCAAGTAAGTTCTACTCACTTTAAAGAAATTACTATTATCATGCATGAGTCCACTTAACTCAGTATACCAATAAAAGCTATAGATTTCCTGTATCTTACAAATAATCACTATGTTTGAATTCATCTACCACCATTGATATCAGTAGTAGTTTTCCATAAAGCTCACTATCATGGCTTTAGCAATGATATTAAATGTATTAAATGACCTGCTTTCTGTAGGAAGGAAACCGTTTTATCTGTACTGGCTTGCTTTCTTTATCACTGTGACAAAACATGGTCCAATAGCACCATGGTGAACGAAAAGATTGGCTTGCAGGAGCTCAAGGGAGGAACCTGGAGGCAGAAACTGAAGCAGAGCCACAGCTTGCTAAGTTGTTCTCAGGCTCCTGTTCAGCTAGGTTTTTGTATACAACCCAGAGCCACCTGCTGAGGGATGGCTCTTCCCACGAACAGCTAGGCCCTCTTTTATCCATTACCAATAATGAAAATGCTGAAGCAGACATACTTGAAGGTCACCCTGATGGAGGYGGTTCGTCCGTTGAGGTTTCCTCTTCCCAGATAGCTCTGCTTTGTTTTAAGTTGACAAAAGAATGCCAAGCTTCATTTCCAGTCCCAAAATTTATTGTCCCTCTTAGGTCTCTGTCTGTGTATATCTGTCCAGGTCAGAAATTCAAGTTACTTTATTAGAAGATCTCCTCTGGATAAGATAGACTTCTTCCCTAGGAATCGGTTTACTTTTTTCCCCTTGAATGTATAATTACTAGTGTTCTCAAGAAGAAAATAATGCTATCTGGCTATACAGAAAACCACCTGGGACCCTATCTCCAAGTTCCCAGTATTTTTATTGATACTAACCCCAAGAATACTTGGTGATTGGACACGGTCTTCTGCGTGTTGTTCATTTCATTCTCACAAGGGCTAATACAAAGGATGCAATATTACCATAAGGTTCCTTCTGCCAAAAGGGATACTGAGTTTTAGGAAAATCTCATGCAGACTTTGCATTGTGCTGTTCCCTTGGGGACAGCGGAACTTTAAGCATTCAGGTAGCACCCTTGGGGGTTGCCTACATCAAGGATTTCCTGCATTTCATTCAGTTATTCTCCTTTGATCTAGACTCAAGTTTCTCACTGGTTTCTCTCCCTCTTTTTCTGACTTCGTATTTTGTCTTGTTCCTAATTTTGATGTGTTCATGACCCTTTTATTCCAGGTTATGTTCTTCAGCCGTCCATCTTCTCCCCTCTCCCTGCTTGAAGTTGTTTTTTTTTTCATTTTCGACATATTTTCACTTTCTGTTTCTTTCATCTGCTTTCATGTTTCTGTATGTGTCCCTATAATTCTACATAGAGTTTGCTTCTTGTCACTCAGTTGTTGAGAATGAGATTCTGATCTATCCTGTATAACTAGAGCTGTTTTGGACCTTGGGTCCTCTCTTGAGCTAGTGGCCTATGGGGCAGCTTCCTGGACTTCCCACCCTCATTGCTGGCCAGATGCACTATGAACAACGAGCAACAGACAGAGATACCTGGAACAAAGCAAGGGCGTCTGAGCTTGTTCCCCCAGCAGGAATGGACAGGACCGGGCTCTCTCAGACTACTCTGTGCATTTAGCAGGCACCATGGTTTCTGTGGTTATATAGTACAGTCATTAACCTGAACATATTGCTAATTGGGAAAGCCACACTAACATAAACCATTGTGTATAATATTTAATACACTTTTTAGGTTATATTAGAACCATTCAATTGCCAAGAACATTTGAAACTACAGAGAATCAACAAGAAGGAACTAATACATTCCCAATCCCCACCAGGCATAATTTTCTTGCATTGTTCTTTATATGCTTGGCATAGAGTAAGGATCAATAGTGCTATTAAAGTTATGAAAATTATGAGTAGATGTCAGCAACAAACAGAGGAAACATAGGACTTAAGCTAGGATGTTTATTCAGATTTAATCTATGAGAAGGCAAGGCGTTCTAGACAGAATACAACAACAAAGTTATAAAAAAAAAAACCTCTTGAATGGAAGTAAAACTTCAAGAGGCTTTTTGTTGATGAGACTGGCAAAGCTACCTGCGTAGTGTTAACTAAGATGTAGAGAATTGGGTACTTTTCTCTACTGACAAGACCACAGCTTTTTCAAAATCACTTTGGTAGGGTTCTGTCACAAGATACATTATGATTTAAAGCATAGTCGCCTCT
>BDUI01001929.1:104837-127902 GCA_002335545.1 Apodemus speciosus
TCTGTGAAACACACATGTGTGGGCAGGTATGTGCATGCGCGCACGCATGCACATACACACACATTGTTTCCTTGTTTAAGATAGGGTCTGTTTATGTATCCATGGGTGGCTTGGGACTCTTTATGTAGACCAAGTTGACCAAGGATTCCTTACTTAGGCAAGGCTGTCCTTGAACTCACAGAGATCCACCAACCTCCTCCTGCACCACCACACCTGACACATACTGTATTTTTCTCACCTGTTCTTGGAGAAGGTCTCACCTAGCACAAACTATGTAACAGCTAAGGCTGGCCTGAAAAGCTTGACCCTCCTATCTATACTTTGCAAGTGCTGTGATTACAGGAATGTATCACCATGTTCAACTTTATTCTATAGTTTCTGTTTTGTTTTGCTTTGTTTTTAAAACGTGTTTTTAGAATATATTAACTGTAGATTTGGAGAAGAAAACCTTAGAAACATTAACTCCTTTCCAATTGCTCTTTTGCACTAAAATTTACATTGCAATAATACTTTCACTAGAATTTCCAACAGTTTAGGCAACCAATTACACACAAGTGATTTGGCACAGAGAACAATGGTTGGTTACCAAGGAATCTAAATGAGTCCTTTAATTTTATAGATAATAAGGTTGAGAAATCTTCGCTTTGCTTTTAATTCTTGTAAATATATCAATAGACCAGACTAAATCAAGCAAGCAAGCAACTTTTCTCCATCACTCCCACCTCCCTGCTCTGTCTGTCTCATAAACAGTTTGAGTAGAATATTTGAGAATTTAGGCCACTGATCAGTTTGTATCTACCTTTTATTGTCGTGAAGCTTGTTTCTCAAAATATCTGTTGCTATAGTATATCATGTAAGGTTTTACTATGAAAGTTAATGTATTCTCAATCATTGACGAAATCTCAACATTAACTAACTATTGCTAAACAGTGGTCTTCTATCTATCTAAACGTCCTATAAATATATTTTGGTTACACCAAAGGGTTCCTTTGCTGTAACACTCATCAGAAATTTAGCCAGAGGCTAAAGCCTTTGCCTTTGCCTTTGCAGTCTTATGTTATAGTGGTAACATTGAATCTGTGAGACTGTATGTCCTTGATCATAACTGGAAACTAATGTGAGTGTAGGGGAGTCAGGACAGATCTAGTTGACAATTACATCTCTATATGTCAGTAACAGTAGACATGAGAAAACATTTCTTGTTACTCTCTTCCACTTCCCTTTGCAGTTACAGATTGGCAGAAATTATAGATGCTGAGCTGAAAAGGATGTCTCAAGATCTCAAGGACATCATTACTTACCTGAATTCACTGGCGCATCCGGCTGATGCTACTGAACCGGTATGGTCCCTGCTCTTTTGATTTAGACAGCCAGGATTTCATAGGAAATTAGCCCTCTGTGGGTCTTTTAATTAGTCACATTCTCCTGTTCTCCAGAGTACTCCTTATCTGCCCTCTAGAGATATGAAGCCCTTAGGCATGATTAGTGGGACAGTAAATATTTAGTAAACATTTACAGTTGTGAGGTTTTTGTGGTTATTCCCAGGAGGGTAAAATAAATGACTCTCAATGTTATTCAGGGTTTACCTTCTGCATAATTAAACAGATCCTGGTACTTTTTTTTCACTTACTAGTTAATTTTTCATACCATATAATTATTTACATACTCTTACAAATATGAACAGATATATCTAGGTCTGTTAGACATATTTAGACACTCTAATTTATATCTTTAAAATATGGTGACTTGACTATTAAGACAATGTTTTCCCATAGAATTTTTTTTTGTTAAATGTCATTATGTTTCTAACTGCTTCACAGCATCCTACTGAGTTCATAGAGCAAATACGTTTTATTATGGGAATGTATGGCTGGAGGATCCTGTTAGAATTGAGATTCTGTGAATCAATTTGGCTGTAAGAAAGAAGTAGGGGGTTTCTCTTTCAATTTTCTATACTCCAATTATAAAGAGCGTGTTTCCCCTATCTTTCCTTATTGTCTCGGAAGCCTAAATGAAGTCCTCTTTCCCCCACTCCCACTCAATGGGACTAAAGCTAAGAGGAATCTCCCATTGTAGGAGCTTCTATTGTGCTTTTTCTCATTAATTATAAGTAGGAGTGAGGCTGGATCTGGGCAGATGAGAATGAATAACATATACATAAGTGGCGATTATTCTCTAGCAAGCTCTTTGTCCAATTAGATGCAGACAGTTCTTTCTGTGCATACATATTATTACCGAATTTTTTAATTATGAAAAGACAGCCAGTTATAGTTGAGAAACTATTAGAATTTTGACACATAATCTCCTTGGGTCTCAGCTCCTTCTTTTGCAAAATGTCAAGGGTAGAATAAATGATCTGTAAGTCCCTTTCAGCCATAAAACAGTGCTATTCTCTACTTAGCATCAATCTAAAATTGAACAATGACAAATATAAATTAGTCTGGAATTACCAATGCTTCCATCTGCCCTGTGTTCACAAAGATGATCATGAGTCAACAAAGTACATTTCTATTAGATTCTGAATATAATTCTAAGATTCAAAACTTGTTTTGTTGTGATAGGTTTCTGATGCATAGATAAATATCAGCAGATTTAGACACAGCGCAAAACTGATGTCTAGTCCTGGAGTGCTGAATTAATTTGAGAAGTGTTGTCAACAGAGTTAGTAAAATCTATCTTTGTCATTTTCTCACCTTGGCCCACGATTATTTTGTTTCACTGGTGACTAGGAAACAGTATTTTGTTTTCATTTTTCCTGGTAGGGATAATGGAGATGTTTAAGATGAGCGAGTTAAGGGTAATTACTGTGTGATAGCAGGACAAAGGAAGCGAGAGATCATCCCTCTTTTCAGATAGCATAAATCATTGAAGAGAAAAATCACACCTACTGAATGATAATGTTCCTATGGATAATGTGATGATCATCACAATCACGGTACAAAAATAGGAGCTCTGTGTTCCAGTATTCACAGTGCTGGGATTTAATGACTCTTATTACCCTTGTATGTGGGTTTGTGTGTGCGTCTCGAAGAATGGGAGAGACCACATAATACTTACACTTTTGTCAAACATATTATGTCTATTACCCAATTATATTTTTTTATAAAATCCAGAAAGAAAATTAAAGCATTGATATTACCAATCCCTCCCTTTTGCATTGATGTATTTTTCTAGTCTTTTTACACTGCTGACACACACAAAAATAGTTCTATTTAAACAAAATCAGAAACATAAATACATTGAGTTTTTACCTTGTTTCCATGGTCCTTTCTAAAAATTTTAGTCATTCTTTGACTATGTAAGTTTTAATGCTGCCAAGATATTTCACTGGAGATGAGTTTCATAATATATTTAACGTTTTTATTCAAAGAGATATTATTTCCAAATTTGGGGCTAATATAGCTTTGTAATGACCAATTACATTTACAGTTGGGTAGGCTCCTGGATATAGAATAGAATTCACAGTGCTGGGATTTAATGACTCTTATTACCCTTGTGTGTGGGTTTGTGTGTGCGTCTCGAAGAATGGGAGAGACCACATAATACTTACACTTTTGTCAAACATTATGTCTATTACCCAATTACATTACACATACTGTGTAAAATGCTATAAATATTTTAAAACTATTGACAGATGACATAAAAAATTACATTTGGAAATTTGGGCCTATTTCCATTACTCTTTAGTGTATATTAACATGTGGATTTTTTCCTACTTGCAAATTGAGTGTTCTTAATCTGCAGTGGTGACATTTTAAATGCTCTAAAATCTAGAACTCTTTCAGTGAAGAAATGATGCACAAGTGCAAAAAAGTCCACACCCATGAAATGGGTCATAGTCAAAAACTATGGGCATAGCTGGACGGGGTGTGGCTCAGTGGTCAAAGTAGCACATGAGAAACAAATGATCAAACAAACGAATCAACATACACACAAAACTGCGGGTGTGATGCAAATATCATATAACATCACCTTGAGGCTGTATGTGCAAGGTATGTATGTCACAGATTCCATGTTTAAGCTTGCTTCCCAAATCTAGGATATGTCATTGTATGTAATGCAATGTTCCAAAATTTGAAAAGAAAATCTGAAATAATTCTATTCCAAGCATTTGAGTAAGGAATAATCAACCTATACTTGACTATTGAATGCTATTATTTTTAAAATAGTGAATTTGAGGGGCCATGTATGTTACTATATCACTCAGGAGACTGAGAAAGGGCCTGGACTACATGATTAAATTACAGTCCAGTCTGTACTACATAACAATCCACTGTCCCCCAAAATATGCAGATTTGATTGACAAATTTAATGTTACTAATTTTAAATGGATTTATTAATGTTTCCTTTAGAAACATTTCTTAATGTCCTTTATTTTTCTATTGTGCTTATCAGTTTTTTTATTGATTTATAGGAATCTACTTCTTGATAGCTGCCAAATGAGTAGATTGAACTAATGCATAAAAGTAATTAGTGTATAAGCATGAAATGGCAAAGCACCATTAATATGTAGTTCATTGTAAATGCGCCACTTACCAGAACAAAATTAAATGTTGTTTACTGATCTCAATTCCCTGTATTGCTTTCTTGTTTCATTTACTACATTACAATAATCATAATCTAAAAGACTTTGGTGTATTTTCAGCTGGAACAGATCTGCAAAATTCTGAATGCTCATATGGAATCTCTGCAGTGGATTACTCATAATTCAGGTGGGAGTTTGTTTTATATATAATGTTGTAGGTATGAAAATGTATAACACACATTGTGCTTTCAGTGACCACACTGACTTAAGTGCTTGGCTCAAGGGTTGTTCAGCTTATGCCCATTTGAGCTCTGAAGAGATTCTACAGTTTAACTAGAAATTAATGAAAACAGGGAATGGGTACAGGTATGGTATTGACAATATCAATGAAGCAGAACTTTTAAATTTATCTTTTATATACAATTTTGATCTTGGTGAATCATATGTGTTTTATATTACTCAGAATTGGACCCCAAATGGAAAGACAAATACTGAAGCCCTCTTCACCCCAAATCAGCACAATTTCTAGCATACTAGCTCAGTACAGATAACCGTTGAACGCAACATTCTTTTTTGAATGTTTTGTGGTTGAGGATATGTATGTATTTGTTCATGTGTGTTTAGGTCACACATGTGCATGCCCGTAGAGACTGGGCAAGTCAAAGTTGGATATCTTCTTCTATGCCTCTCTGCTTTATTTTTTGACAATCTTTGGGCCTGGAGCATGTCATTTGTCTTGTGATACTAGCAGCAAGCACTTTACCAACTAAGCCATCGCCAGCATCCCAGAGCATAGTATTCTTGATAGTGTGTTATTATTAGGTGAAAAAAACTAAATATAAAAGTGAGTAAACTTTCTTAATACTTTTATTGTCAGCTTCAGAGTTATAAAACACATATCATGACCACTTTATAGATATAGCAAACTAAGCCAAATGTATGCATATATTACTGTCAATAGAAATTAGGATTTATGTTGAGAAATATGATATAACTAATTTTTCTTATATTTTCATATGAATTTAAAATTCAAATCCTAGTAATGAATTTAGATTTTTTTCTTTTTGCTGTATGCATGCAAAGGTCTTCGAAGCACTGGCAGATAAATGAACATATTTAGCACTGAGATCTTGGTTTCTATAGATAATTCCTATTAAAAGAGTGTGATTCTTCTTGGAGGTCTTTGATCTCAGGACTGAGGGAGAGAAATATATGGAGGCTTGGGGTGTGCAAGAAAGCAAACATTGTTTTAATACTAATAATGTTAAAATATAAGTGTAGGCATAAGGTTACCGTGCACTGTGTAAAGATTATCCCTGGATTATTTGAATGCTCATCTCTGTACCCCCATATCTGCTTGCAAACCTTTACTCCCCAATTATTCCCTGATTGGTCAATAAAGAAGCTGGTTAGCCAATGACTGACCAGGGGAAAGAATAGGGCTAGACATCCTCCTAGCCAGGGGACAGAGGAAGGAGAGAAAGGAAGTGGGGGATTTGCCCTGGGGAGAGAGTCCAGGAGAGACCATGGTAAAACACCTGGAACAGAGAAACCTGTAAAATGCAAGTATCTTGGGGATTTTGGCTGGGAAACAGCCAGATAAGTGTAAAGGATTAAGATACAGTAATACTCCTTAGTTAGTGTGCCTTAAAGCTGTAAAATAAATATGATAGTCCAGTCTCAATTATTTGGGAGCTCAGCTGGGTTAAGAGAAACGGCAATACACTTATAAAAAGCCACTAACACATAAGATTACTACACGGGACTTACTACTATGTTAAGATGTTTTGGACATAAAATAATAGCAATAATAGATTATAATAGTTTAAAGGTGAAACCTCATGAAGTCACAATTATACCTTTTAAAAGAAAATTGAGAAATTTAAGGGGGCAAATCTTAGCAGAATTATGCCAACAAATAATTGTAGAAAGTGATAAATTAGAAAACTATAATTATAAGTTTTCCATGGAATATGTTTTAAGTTCATCTTTATCTTGAATACCGTTCCTTGTTTATAAACTCAACTGATAGTCATTTCTTGGCAGAAAAATATGCTAGTAGAAAATGAACCAAATGAAGACTGCAGATTATTCTGTTAACTTTCTAAAAAGATCTTATTGAGGTATAACTTACATACCATGAAATTCAGCATTTCAGTTGTTTACATCAATGGGGAAATCATGATTGTGCATTTGTGTTATGTAGTAGCTGATTCAGGCAGGGATCATCAAAAGTGGTAAGACTATAATGTTTAAAATCATTGAGGAATAAGATATTTATGTACTCCTAAAATTTATCACTCCTTGTATTGATTAATAACACACACACACAATTGAGGTCAAGTTATTACCCCTTTTTAGCATACACTTAGTCTCTTGGAACCTTTCTTTTTATTCTCAAAACCAAAAGCTAGATAATACCTACCCTTAACATTTTAGAAGATTAAAAGAAGCAGTGTATAGCTTTCTTGAATAGTGTCTAATCCATAGTTGGTAGTCAGTAAATGATAGCGGGAAGAACTAGTTACTGGTTGTTAAAATTTGTGCTGTTTCTGTATGGGAATGGAGATAAGAAAGGTCATGGGGTTCAAAGGTAGCTATTAAATTGGATCTAAATAAGTTAGTTCCAGGTAGGTTCTCATTAAATACTATTTACATTGAGAAGTTGATAGAGTAGCTAAGAAGTAGGAAAATGTTAATAAACATGCAGTGACAAGGAATGAGATTATTCAAAGTAATCCTGTGTATACTTTATTTTTCTACAGTGAACAGTACCTTTGGGGTGGAGTTGAAGGGGTGTAACAAGGTAATTTAGGTTATAAAGAAAAATTGGTGTGTTCTTTTCTCTTGACGGGGATCCTCTTTGTCATAAATGAAAACTCAAGGCTCCCAGCCAGTGTTTCCTTTATAAAATTAAAGTTGTTAGTGTTGCAAGGGATTTACTTTATATAAATGGAGAAATTGTGGCCCAGAAAGGTTTAATGGCTTCTTTAGAACACACAGCTCAAAGCAGTCATGGAACAGTTGGGGTCCGGACCCAGGTTGCCTTATGCGGAACAAACAGTCTTTTGATTTCTGGTGTGCTTTGTGAGCGATGTAGGTGTCGTTAGATAGAAAAACAAATTTTAACCATGTACAAAACAGTAGAGGACAGGGTTGTCAAAATATGATAATATTTTGGATGGGATGTTAATTTTCGGGTGTCTGGGTAAAGCTCTCAGTCAAAATTGGTAGCAAGAATAAGACGGGAGAGAGTGATGATTAATGAGAATTCCTTTTTTTTTTTTTTTTCCTAAAGAGTCGTTTGAGCTAAAGAACCAGAGAAATGTGGTAGAGCAGCAGTTCCTAGCCTGTGTGTCGTGACCCCGTTGGCAAACCTCTACCTCCAAAAATATTTGTATTCCGATTCATAAAAGCAGCAAAACTATTTATGAAGTAACATAATTTTATCGCGGGGAGGGGTCAGCGCAGATGAGGAACCACATTAAAGGGTGGCAGCATTAGGAAGGGTGAGAGCCCCTGGTCTAGAGGGTTTCACTTGAGACGGGCTCTACTGGAAAAGGAGCAAAGCCTGTTAGTTCTTGACAGGGCAAGCTTCTATTCGCCATCCCCACTCGACAAGCCTTTACTTTCCGTATCAAGAAATGAGGTGATCAAGGCAGGCAGCATGGCAGGGTTGAATTATGTTGTCCCAGAGAGGATTTTTTTTTCTTTTTGTTTTATTTTCCTTTTTAATAGTTAATTGGATCATGTCTGTCGAAACGGTCTGTGGACTGAAAGTTTAAGATTAAATTAGTCTCTTTTTTTTCACTTTCAGAGAGCAGTTATAGAAAAATGAATGAGTGTGTTCTTCTGGCAATACAAATATTTTATTTTACTAAAAAGAAATCATTAACTCATATAAAAATCAAATCTTTACTTTAAAAGGTTCCCGGGAATTTTTTTTTTTTTGTGACTCAATATCTGTAATATTGGCACAAAAATGTTCCATCATAAAACATGGCAGCTGTTACATGAAAAAGATCACATATTTAACTGAAAAATCATTTATCTCTTTAAAAGTGATTTTGATGAATATTATTAACTGAGAAAAGCTAAAATGAAAAGACTGTATAGACTGTGTGGTTCCAAATATATGACATTCTGCAAAAGGCAAAACTGTAAAGATACTTAAAAAAAAATAAGTAGTGGGTGTGTGTGGTAATGAATGGACAGTCACAGAGCTGTACAAATATTTTCTGTGGTACTTTAATGATGGATACCCATCATTACACCTTTGCTAAAACCTGTAGGATGCACAACACTGCTCATGATCCTCCACGTAAAGGATAGACCTCGGGTGGTAATGGTAGTTTATCAGTGATAATGAATACACTGCTCTGGCGTGGGCTGTTGGTATCTGGGGAGGCTTGTGAGGGCAGAACTTTTGAGTATATCGAGTATCCGAGGACTCTCTTTATCTGAGCAACATTTTCCGTGAATTTCAAGTTACTCCCAAAGAGTCCATTGTATTTCAAAAGAAAAATAAATGAAATAAATAGAGATGAACTGGAAATTAAACACCACATACATTTGAAGTATGTTAACCCATTGCATTTGTTGTCCAATGAACTTTTCAACATCTACAAAGGTGCGGCAAGCCAGGCTCCTTCAGATCGCTAACTCCTATGACAGTCCATAGGGATAGGGCAGAAATAAAAGGGGATCAGAGACCATCAAATTAAGGGGAGTCTAAACACATACAGGGTCTAAAATGTGATGCTTATTTGCTGTTAGACATTATCTGTGGGTTTTTTTTTCGGCTGAGAAGTGTAATTGACAGTGGATGGAAGCCACAGATGCAAATCTGTGCCCCCTCTCTCATCTTCCTTTTCTTTTGTAAAACTGTACAGCATTATTTCAAGGTTGGCCTGCTGATAGTGCTGCAGTCCCACATCTGTCTTTTGAGTTGGCAGCCACTGAAGCTGCATCAACTCGAGCTCTTCTGGGACCACTTACAACAGAATGGGCAGTCCATCGAAGGTCATTTATTATTTGTTTTAAGTATGTAGAGCTACTTGTGGCAGGGGACAGAGGTGGGATAAGAGGTGCATGTTTCCTGTTGCTTCGTATGCCACCAAATCATCGCCATGTCTATTAATAATCACCAAGTAGCACAATAATAAAGGAGCAGGCCATGAAAAACACTTTATTATTTGAAACTTTAGTAGTGTCGTGGCATTTGGCTTCTTTCATGAGGTGTCCCAAGGTTCTAAGACTAAATCTATTTTATCTATAATTATTTCAGGCTCCTAAAGCAGAACTGCATAGTTATCCTATGGATTCTCACATTTATATTGTTATTTAGAGCAGAAAGAGTTACTCCTTAGAGTAATTAAAATGGCCTTGAGGGCTGTTATATTTCCAAACTATAGTCCCATGTCTGGGACTACTTTACTCCCAACTGCATCTAACTAACTCTTGCATAAAATGCTTTTAGGGTCATCTTAGAATAACTGTTTTACATAATGTGTTATAATTATGCTTTAGTTTTGCCCAATATTAATAGTTGTGATTTGACATGACAGTTTCAAATTAAACTTTTTTTAGTGTTAGATTTCTTTAAAGTGGTTTTAAAAATATTTTTATTAACCAGCCATGGTGGTATACACCTTTAATACCATCAGTTGGGAGGCAGAGGTAGGTGGATCTCTTGTGAGTTCTAGGACGGCCTGATCTACACAGTGAGTACCAGGTCAAGCGAGTCTAATAGTGACAACTTGTTTCAAACAAACATTTTTTTTTTATTAAAGTTAGACATAGTGGTGCAAACATATAATACAAGCACCTTTGGGGGTAAAGACGGAAGAATCATTTTGCCTCTGCCTTTCCTTACATTCTTTGTGACATTGGTGGATTGGTAAGGTCATCTCTTATGTTCTGGAACTGAACATTCCACTTCAGATACTTGAGAAGTAAATGGCTTCTGCTAGCTCTGTGACAGCAGCACAAAGCCACCCAAGTGGACTTTGCTCATGTAGAATGTGTATTTTAAACTCCACAGGGACACTTAAGTCTTCCCATTGCAGTTAGCTGAATGGTATTTTGTGTCTTTCCACTATTTAAATGATTCACTTGATCATCTCTGCTATTCTTTATAGACAAAACAGATGTTTTCCCTTAATTCCAAAGAATGTCCTGTACTTTAGATTAGGGGACTAACATTAGAATTAAGCAAATCTTCAGTTCCTGTTAAGAAATAGTGTATGGTGGTTAACATTCTCCGAGTTGAATTCTCAGAATTCTTTTTCTATATGTAAATCCAGATTTGACATACCCTCAATACACCTGCAAAATTAGATTTCTCACTAATCCTACTTCTGTACATTTTGTGCCCAAGTGAATTTCCTCAAGCTGGAGAGCTTCCCCACATGAATTATATGCAACATCATTTAAATCACTCACAAATACCAGAATTTATATTGTTTGTGAGAAAGATAGGGTTCTTTTCTCCAAAGCAGTTTTCCTCCTGCTAGTGATTAAATACATACATACATACATACATACATACACACACACACACATACACATACACACACACACACACACACACACTGGAACCTCATGATAATGCTGTTTTGAAGTCCATGCTCAATAGACAACTCAAATATGAAATAACCTGATGGCTTTTCTTCAGTTGAGCCTCCCGTATAGTATTCAGATAGACAGCCCTCAAGTTAAGCATGCCAGTGTTTGAAGGAACAACAAATACCACTATGGTGTTACTTATAGCTCAGCACAGTGCTTATTTTATTTTAATTTTACTTTTGAGACATGGTCTCACTTTGTAGCTCAGGCTGCCTTTGAATTCATGGTGGTCCTCCTGCCTCAGCCTCTTAAGTGCTAGGACTACAAGTCTTCCACCATGCTTAGCTCAGGGCTTAGTTTAGCTGTTTTTAAATTACTATTATTAATTTGGAGGGCCTCTGTATATTCCACAGTGACTCTGTGAAATTCAAAGGACAACTTGTGGGAGGAAGTCAGCTCTCTCTGGGAATCTAAATTATGTCATTAGTCTTGGTGGCAAGTTCTTTGTATCTGCCAAGCCATCTTGCCAGCCCAGCATTTAGTCTATTTTAATTACTATGTATCCATTAAACATATCAATGAAGTTCAGTGTGATATTTCAATATATGCATGGATTATGCACTGTTTATTCCAAAAGTTCAAAGCATCTGACAAGCAGGTACAGTAATAGAAAAAGCACTGTTAGAGAGGAGTCAACTATACAGGCCCAACTATGAATACACATAAGCTTTGGCTTCTGAGAAGTTATTTAAACATTCCTACAGAATATTATGAGACTCGAAATAGCATCCCTGGGCATTGGAAACCTCACATGCTGGGGCTGGGAGATGACTCGGTGGCTAAGCGTGTTTGCTGTGCCATCTTGTGGCCCTGAGTTCCAATTCCCAGCACTGATACAAAAAGCTGGGTTCTGCAAGTAAACAGCAGTGCTTGCTGGAGCGGTGAGGGACAAAGACTGCTGGGACTTGCTGGCTGCTCGCCTGGCTCCTGATTAAGTAAAGGATCCCGTCTCAGTGGAATAAGGCAAAGAATGGTACACAGACCCCTGATGTCCTCTACATGCACCCACACGCACACTCGTGCACATATTCCACATATGCAGACGCTGCACACTGCATTGTGTAGACACACACCACACACATGAACAAAAATAAAAACCAAAGTGCTGGGTGATTGGATACTGTGATTTTAGATGTAATTTTAGCGTTGAACAAAACACCTATGTGTCACGGCTCTGTTAGTCTGTAGCAGGCAGTGATGGCCATGTTATCTCTGCCTTCAACAGGTACAAAGGGAAGAGATAAGGTGTGATAAAGAAATAATAGCAGGGTGGACAGAAGGGCACACGCAGCATAGCACGGTGACTGTCGCTGCTGCTACTGCTGTTTTAGTTTTCCGAGAGAGCATAATTGAAATGAGACTTCTCTAATGAGTAATATTTTAATACTTTTGATAACTGACCAAGTGAGGACCACATAACAATGTAAAGAGAATTCTACTTCCTGGGCTCCCCACACCTCTGACTGCAACAATTCAGGACCCCTTTGCCATTTGCTCTTCTTTTCTTTTTCTAAATCCCTCATTGAACTGTATTTTTCCATCAATTGCGAGTGAAGAGCAGCGCTACACCAAGCATAGCGTCTTCTCGTCGCTTTAATTATAGCAGTGAGAGCAGATACATTCTAGTGGGGGTGCGGATGGGGGAGTTGTACTTCGAGAAATACTTTTTCTATCCAGAAGTATATACCAAGAACAGAAGTAGAGTCGGCTGTTGCTTGAATTTTAGTAAACTTGAAAGTAGCTATGACTAGTCAGAGGGTAATGTCATAGCCTCTTTGCTCCCCTCCACCCTATTCTATTCACTTTCCTTTTCTGAATTACAAAGAAAGATTATATTAATTTTTAAAATGTCAAAGTCATTGTCAAAAGCAACCTTACCTCCTATAATGGGTTATGTTCTGCAATACCGAAAACCTTACCGTGTGGCAGACCTAGGGAGGCTAAAGTGGGAGAGCCAGAGTCGTAAGTGCGTGGCTAGCCTGGGCTTCTGAGTGAGTTCCCCAGGCCAGCTTCAATTATAGAGAGAAAGACCCTGTTTCAACAGCAATAACAAAATAGCCTACGCATGTGTGTTGGGCTTTTTGTTATGGAAATTGCTTTGAGGTCAGCTCATATTCACAGAGTTGTAAGAAATACTATAGAAACCCTACTTATTATTATCTTATTTTTCTTATTACCTTATTTTCCTCATTACCTTATTTTTCTCAGTTATAACATCTTACAAAACTGTAGTATAATGATACCATAATCAGGATCCTGACATTTGACCCAGTCTATCACAGATTTTGATGATAGGCAATTTGTCATTGTTTGGTTTCGCTTTTATTATCCCAAAGATTTTTCTCTCATTTTTTTCTAAAAGTTTTATCTTTTTACATTTTATATTCTAAGGTTGTGATGCATTTTGGTTTTGTTTTGTAAACTAGGTTTAGGTCAATGACTTTTTGTTGGTTGATTTTTGCCTGCACTCATTCAGTTGAAAATTTGAATTTCCAACACCATTGAAAAAGCTATCCTTGGTGAAATGAGTTTCGTTTCTTTTGTCATTATGTTTGTTTGTTTATATTGTGTGTGTGTTCACACACAAACACAGGGCATAATATACATGTCAAAGTCAAAAGCCAACATGCTGGAGTCAGTTCTCTCTACCATGGTGGTTCCGTGAGTCATCTTGTAGTCCAAATGTCTTTCCTTTGGAAAGACAGGCTGACACTGTAACCCAAGTTCATCTATAACTCATAGCAATCCTCCAGCTTCAGCCTCCTGAAACCTGGAATTAGACATGAACCACCGCATTTGGCTCTTAAATTTACTTTCGAGCCTTATCAAAAATCGGTTTGGGGTAAGCTTGAATTTCTTTTCCTGAGGACTTTATTTTGTGGATTTTTGTGTCTTTCCCCTTAAATATCACACGGCCCTAAGTTTATTTAGTGCTTTCATTTCTGATCATACATGCAAAGTGCTCAGTCTTTCATCTGAAGATGTGAGCTGTAGGGTTTTGGTGGGTGTTCTTTCTCAAGCTCATGTAACTCTCATCTGTTCCTAATTAGCTGATATTTAAACCATAAGCAGGTACTGGATTTTATCAAATGCTTTTTTGGTAGCAATTGTTACAAGAGCTTTGTATTTAATTTGTTTACTCATTGTTATTTTTTAAGTACAGAGTCAGCCATACATATGTGGAATAAAAATCAACCCTTTTTGGATCTATTTTTCTAATACTCTGCTACAAGCTTATATATATATATATATATGAATGAGATATTTGGGTGGTCTGCAGATTGGTCTGCAGTTTTCTCTTGATATTGTACTGTCTTTGCCTGGTTTTGGTATCAACCCTGTCTTCTAGTTCTTAGTATTCTTCTCTGAATGTTTGATAGATCTTCAGTGAAACTGTTTGGGCCTGGGTATTCTTGTAGGGAAGAAGTTTCATTTGTTTCTACAACTATTCTGATTGTATATTTTGTCTTGGTTACATTTTAAACACTTTCTGTTTCTCAAAGAGTCAGTGTGTTTCTTTTAAGCTGTTGGGTTGTATGTACAAAGTAGTCTTGTAGATTTTTTTTTTGCACTGATATGTCCTGTTTCTTTTGTGATCCTGGTGATTTGTGGTTTCTGTGCTTAAATTTCTCCCACTTGCCTGAAGTTTATTAATTTTATTGACTTCTTTTTCTCTCAGAGAATTAGCTTTTTAGCTCATTGATTTTTCTCTATGGTGATTCGGTTTGCAGGTCTACTGCTCTTAGCTTTTGTTTTTATTACTTCCTCTCTTTGCTTGCTTTCTGTTGACTTTGTCCCTTTTCTATTTTTCTAAAGTAGGCACTTAGAATATTGACTTGAGACGTCTCCTTGATCTGAATGGTTCTTTTAAAAGGGCATTTCTCTTAACCAGCAAGTGCGCTTGACCCTAGTTATCATCTCCAGCCATAATTTCACAAATGGTTATTTTTATTTTCACTGTCAAAATTCTGCATTAAGAAACATTCGCACACAGATATGCCAGAGGCACCTCAAATTAAATGAATTTTGTCAAAAACTATTTACGTCTTAGTTTTCCTATATTAAGTCTCTCTACCACCTTGCAATGCACAAATATCATAAATTTCACTTTGACCATTATTATTTTAATTATGATC
Organism: Apodemus speciosus; assembly: GCA_002335545.1. Taxonomy (NCBI): domain Eukaryota; kingdom Metazoa; phylum Chordata; class Mammalia; order Rodentia; family Muridae; genus Apodemus; species Apodemus speciosus. The sequence continues at coordinate 120,126 of BDUI01001929.1, forward strand.
ATGTCAAAGCTGTTCGAAGCCTAGCACACTCTATTTTCTTTCTTTTTGCAAGTTTTTGTTTACTTTTGAATTTTATTTTTTTGCTTAGTTTTCTGTATACTTATCAGTAAAGTCATTACCGGAATCACTGTCTTTAATTTAAATTATCTAGTTCAACTTCCAAGACCTGTCTTTTCCATAGTCTTGTAATCGCTACTCTTTGTTTTCTGTGCTATTTGGTTGTTGTTGGTGGTGGTGGTGGTTCCTGGGATTGGGACTAGAACTTAYGCATGATGAGCAGCTGCTCTACCCCTGAGCTACATCTTCAGCCCTCCTCTTGTATCTTCTGAAATTGTTGCTGACTTGACTTCAAGTAAGCCCCCCTCATCAGCACGTCTGTGGCTCTTATTTCTGATCCCTTGATTCATTCCCTTGGTTCCAATNAGAGAGAGAGAGAGAGAGAGAGAGAGAGAGAGAGAGCCTCCAGAGAGTATACAGCATATATTTTGATATCATGCATCTCTGAAAAGATATGCATCCCCCCAGCTCACTTGGTTGATATTAGGTATTGAATGGTAGCTTGGAAATAAATTTTCCTTGGACTTTTGAAGAAGCTATTCTGTGGTCTTCCAACTCTGAGGGCCATTGTGATTCTGAACCTGAACCTTTTCTGAAGTTCTTCATTTTGTTTTTTTTTCCCTATTGAAATTTTTAAGCTCTTCCTCAGAATACTTAAATTTAGGATGATATGCTTTGATGTGAATCTGTTTTATCTACTGAGCCTAACATTAATGAGTCAAGAAACTCAGTTCTTTCTGTTTGAGGCCGTGCTCTTAAATGAGTTTTCGGCTAATTTCTTTGCTTATGTTATCTCTGTTCCAGTTTCTGGAAATATGCTTAATCTAATGCTTGCTTCCCTGAACTGATCTACATTTTTATTCTTTCCTAGTGTCTCTATGTTTTTGTTAATTTTTCTGGCTCTGCACTCTACTTCTTATTCCAAACTTTTGTTGATCTTTACTTTCTGCAAATAACCTCTATGTTGCAAGGGCTTGCTGTCATAGGACAAGCGGACCTGCGTGAAGTTAGGAGCATTCATTCATGTTTTTAGATTCAGTACCATCCCTGAGTGGGTTAAATTTTTTTTAAAAAAAAAATTTTGCTCTTCCTAATTTGTTGCTTTCACCTTTCCATTTTGTTTCAATCTCTTTCAGATTTTTTTCAAATATTCTTATACTTAAGAAAGCAGCATGAAACATCTTGTAGCTGGGTTTGCTAACTTGCTGTGGGATAGATAATATGATTAGATTCCTCTCTTTTCCCGTCACTGAAGGACTTGTAGCCACTATCTTTAGACTTTTTGTCTAGGGGGTCAAAGTCTCTGGAGAAGAATTTTGCAGTCCCTGGTTGTAGATTAGTTAGGCCAGTGCTAAGCCAGCRTTCTCAGCCTTAGAGCAGGAAGTCGACACTCCATGCTCTTTTGTGGGCGCAGACTTAAGCTCTTGGAAAGTTCTGTTTAATCCTTAGTTTTAATACAGAATGCCTGTCCTTGACTTGATCTGATATCTCTGATCTAGAGCTTAGCTTGTTCAGTTGTCAAAGGCAAATCTTCTGCAGAGCTTGAATAGGGAGCATTACCCAGAGGTAAAGATATAGAGGAGAGGAAGGGTCAGCTTCTGAGTCATACATCCTGTTTTCTGCTCCACTTTGAGCACCATTTGGAAGGATCTAGTCCTACCAAGTCCATATTTGGCACAAAACTCATTGGAATTTTTAAAGTATTTCAAGCCTTTTGTCGTACACTTAATCTTTTGGTGCTTTACTCTTCTACCTCTTTACAACTCTTTTACAGATGTGGGAGCTTAGTCTGCAGAAAGCTTAGTGATGTCCTCCCCCTTTCTCTTCTCACCCTCCTTCAGTTTGGTGAGAATGAGCCTCATGAAATTATTATGCCTTTATTACAAATCCCTTACTCCCGATTTTTCAGTAAGAGCTGTTCTTGGCATGATACAAAGTACAGTTTTTAATTTCTTCGTAGAGATTATACATTAATTTTTCTGTATTTTCAAAATGTAGCTCTGATCTTAGGTTTTGATTTCGTTTAGGGTTTAGTAGACAGTTACAGTTTATTTGTCCCCTGATATGTACCCGGCATAGTATATTCAACTTTTTGTTATTGTTTCAAAGGTGAGTGTGTGTGTGTGTGTGTGTGTGTGTGTGTGTGTGTGTGTGTGTGTGTGTATTAAAGAATAAAGACACAAGGATCCACAAAATAAAAGACCTCAGGAACAAAAATTCAAGCTTACCCCAAAATGAGTTTTGATAAGGCACAAAAGTAAATTCAAGGGCCAAATGTGGTGGTTCGTGTCTGCAATCCCAGGTTTAAGGAGGCTGAAGCAGGAGGATGGCTGTGTTTATGAAAATAGATTGTTGCGACTTCATTACTAAATACATAGTCATTGCCATTGACTATTTAGATAAGTCTGTAGAACTGTACAAACACCAATAGTATTTCAATATTTGAACATTTCCTCTACTCTCAAGTTTCCTATTGGCCTGCTAGTAGTTACCATCCATTCCTATCCCAAGCAAGTCTCAGGAAACCTTGAATCTACTTGTTTCTATAGCTCACATTTTGTTTAGTGATAGAATTTCTATTTTCATATGTAGAGTGTCTTTTTAAGAATGCAAAACGATAAATGGTATATTTCCTTCCAAGTGACTACTACTGAAATTCTACTTCTACTATGATGTATTAACTTAATATATTGACAGAAATCAATCAATGATGCTGGTTTTAGGACCAGAACTCTGAGCAGTAAGTACCATGTGCAGTGTTTGCTCTTAATGAATGAAGGGTCTCAAACATTTAAAGTGAGTTAATTCAGAAATAGTCCTGGGAACTCAATTAGAAGACATGACAAGCTGTTTATAGTAAGCCTCTCATAATAATGCTGACTTGTGTTTTTTGACATTTTATTGATTTTTAAGATTGTTATAAATGTACTCCTTTGCAAATTAGTAAATTGTGCTTGTGTTGACATAGTCTGTCATCTGAAGTTAATGGCTCGGACTGCTCATTTATGCTTCTGTCACATTCAAACAGTCATTTAAAGGGGAAATTTGCACCCCGCAGTTTCTTATTACAACAAAAAGAAGAGATTTATTTTGTCAAGCTCATTATTCATTGATGTTCTAGCCCCTCAGCAGATAACCATGATTTAAATTACCCACTCTTAAAGTGTGATCTTGCAGAATGTATGTATTTTATATGATAAAATGAGGCATTATGCTTTTTTTTTAAAAAAAAAAACTGGGTAAACATTTAGACTGTTCTGGATGGCTAAAAGAAATAAAGTAGACCAATTAAGTTTTAGCTTTTATTGTGCAAAACTTTCCTCTCCTTTGGGGGTTACCAACTACTATTTATCCACTACTAAACACTACTGAACAGCTGTATTTGTGCAATTTTTTTTGTAGAAAATCTCTGATTAACATACTTCCCTCAACCGTTTATTTTGCCTGGCAGAAAAGTACTATTTGATGTGGTAACTGTTAATGACATTTTGCAGTATACTGCCCCTGAGCAAACTTAAGAACCACCGAGGTAAAGAAATAATCAGGAAACAATAGAAATGTAAATATTCTCCAAGACTTGTGTCTTATAGGTAGCCCAGACCTACCAAAATCTATGCGTTCAATGTATTGACCACCGCGAATTGTCCTTTTGGGCATTAATGAGTAAAAACAAACAGTTAATACTCTTTTCAATAAAACACAAATTAAAGGCAGACAGTCATTGCCCCAAAGTTAAGGACAACAAATAAAGATTATTCTCATCCACTATTTTCATAGTTTCCAAACTGATGAATTTTCTCTCTTGGATTTTGCAAAACTTAACCCTATTAAAATTGCGATTTCAGGTTCCATATGTCATAATTGAGGGGAGGGTGTATTATGGCGTCCATAGAAGGTGACTTTGACTGATGATTGCATGCCTTTCCTTCTCTAGGCATGATGCAGAAGAAGGTAGAAGAGGTTGCATACGCATTTGAGCAGTTCCGTCGCAGGGAGCAAAATGCCCCGAAGTTTGCCTTTGAATAACCATCACTCCAAATTGCTCCTTTCGGATTCTTCATTAACCCTGGATTCTGAGGATATTAAATAGAGTAGTATTTTCTGTTACTACTTCATCTTTAATTGCAGTGATTGGTGCATGTGTTTACTTTTCATTTAAATACCGTGAAGGGAAGTATACACTTTCTTCTTTCAGAATGGAATAGAATCTGGACACAGTGATAGTGATGCTTACCCAGAAATCAAGTAACCACCTTGCGCAGGTGGTTGCTCACTGGTGTTGATTTTGTGTGTATAATCTCTGTCTTACTTAGATTCTACATACTATCACCAGTACACCAACTTCTTACTGCAGCTTAATCGTGGTCATTTGTTTGCCAAAATGTACATGTCACCCTGTCTTTACTGGGTGTTTGTGGCCGTTCACAGAAAGTGCTGGATCCTGTAAAGTCTCGAGTGAAATTTGCTGTATACTCTGAGATATAACTTTACCTGTTAAGAGCAAGATGGGCAATGAAAAGCAAGCGTATCATAAATTACAGCAAGTGTCTGTCAGGAATTCACAGACTGTGATATGGTTTTGAAGGATTAGAGATTTAATTAGGGCTTTCATTTTTCTTATGGTACTAGAGATCAAACCATGTGCCACACTCTTGGATACCCAGCACTGAATTATGGGTAAGGCCCAGTAATTTACTTACTTTTGACAATATACAGATACCTCAGTACATTTGTTTTTAAATCAAAACCTCACTGTAGCCTTCGCTGGCTTGGAACTTGCAATTCTCCTGCCTCAATTTTCCAAGTGTCACCATATCTATGTGTCCTGATGATTTTTATCATTTGTCTTGTTTTAGCCTATGATTTAGACCTGTTTGGTGTAGTTTTCTGTCTTTCAAGAAAAAAAAAGCCTTCTTAGCTCTAAAGCATCTTCATCTCTTGTATTTCTCCCCACTTGCTAATAATATGATGTCCTAAAAAAATAAAAATAAAACTGATTAAAAGATTTTAAGTGACTGAACTGAGTTTTTGTTCTCCAGCTCACTCATAAATGCATTAAAGGATTCATGYTACAGAAAAATAAAGAAATGAATTTTAAATGACTACCAGTGGTACTAAGTTTTATGAGTAGAATAAATACTAGAACTTAATAGATTCACTTCCTATACAAATGTTTCCATGAAATAGAAAGCCGTTTCAGTAAGTTTCTGTCAACACTCAGAATTATACAATGTGAACTGGACATGGTAGCACAGGCCGATAATCTCAGCCAGCTGGAAGGCTGAGGTAGAAGGATCACAGACTCAAAGCCAGCCTGAATTCAACTAAATTAAGACCTTGTCTCAAAGAATAAAACAATGTCAGCCTGCAGTTTTGTGATAGAATGCTGGCCTAGCATGCACAAGCTTCAGTCTTTAATACTGAAGTGTGTGGGGAAGGGTAATGAGAGAATAATGGAGACTCTTAAAGGTAAACATGGCTTTTGAATAGAATCTTGAGTAATCCCTAATTTTTAGAGTTCAATATTATTACCAGTATATCCTAAATGAGGACAAAAAATCATTATTTTGTGGGGTTTTTTTTCTGATAAAACTCTCATATGGTAAGTAGCTCACATGTAAGAGAGGTTCCACATTCAGTCAAGTCAACATAATGTTTTATATGAGTTTCTGGTTTTTAAACTTCTGTTTATCTAATTCACTGCAGAGAAAAAAAAATCATACTGGGCAACATTGGATTTTGCCAGCCGTTTTGTGGGAATAAAACCGCTTTTCAAGTCTGCATAGTTTTCTGCTTTTCTTATTCCTTTTTGARCACTAGCAGAGGCTGKKTTTTTTTTTTTTTTTTTTTTTTTTTGCAAATTTTCTATATAAAGAGGAAGCTAAAGTCCTGTTTACTCTGTCCCTTTGCACTATCTTTACTGGAATTTGTAGTATTTTGACCCTCAGTACGTAAAAGTGGCCAGAGGCACCCAGATTAATCCAGTAAGCCCAGTGTGGAATCTGGAGCCTTACACTAAATAGCCCCTAAAGAACATTTGATTCTGTTTCTAACTTGTCTAAAAGACATGACATTGCTCAAACCAATGTTAATTTTAAAGATCAGAAATAACCCATTTTGCTAATAATTCTAAGGCAACCATTGTTACCTAGCTTAACTATTAACTGAAGGAAACTTCTTAAATTTTTAATGCCATGGCCTTTTCTCAATACATAGCCATTTTTCTTCTTTAAGAAGGAATTTGAAAGCCACAGAGAGTTTTTTTTTTTCCTTTTAATATTAGATGGTCAGTAGATTCAAGAGAAGATTTTGATTTTTTTAAAACATTTTCCATCACTTTCAACTAACCGGACCCCTGGGAGCTTCTAGAGACTGAGCCACCAACCAGGCAGCAAACAGGCCCCTGGCACATATATAGCAGAGGACTGCCTGGCCTCAGTGGGGATGTGCCTAAACTTGAGGCCTCAGGGAAGGGGGCTGTCTGGAAGGGGGGATCACCCTCTTGAAGGCAAGGGGGGAGGAGGAATTGGATGAGGAACTGTGGGAGGGGGGTGCTGGGGGACAACAGTTGGAAAGTAAATAAAACATTTATTTAAAATAAATTTCCATATGGCAGAATTAAAATTGCTTCCTGATGTATTTACCAGATGCATACAGCAAACAAAGCACCTTCAGAAACACCATGAAAACATGTCTTATTTGTTAAAGAGGAACTTTTGGCTCAGTTAAACTAATCTTGTAGATTGGTGTCTTAGGGTTTTACTGCTGTGAACAGACATGATGACCAAGGCAACTTTTGTTTTTTGTTGTTGTTGTTGTTTTTGTTTTGTTTTTTTCGAGACAGGGTTTCTCTGTGTAGCCCCGGCTGTCCTGGAACTCACTCTGTAGACCAGGCTGGCCTCAAACTCAGAAATCTGCCTGCCTCTGCCTCCCAAGCGCTGGGATTAAAGGCAAGCGCCAGCGGCGGCGGTGCACCGCCACCGCGTCCGCCACCACCGCCCAGCCCCCAAGTCGATTCTTATAAAAGACAACATTTAATTCGGGCTGGCTTACAGGTTCAGAGGTTCAGTCCATTATCTTCAAGGCAGGAACATAGCAGAGTCTAGGCAGGCATGGTGTAGGAGGAACGGAGAGTTCTATATCTCCATCTGAAGGCTGCTAGTGGAAGCTGGCTTCCAGGCAGCTGAGGATCTTAGAGCCTGCTCCCGCAGTGACAMACCTCCTAATAGTGACACTCCATGGGCTGAACATATACAAACCATCACATTTGGCATAAAACTATTACCTTGTAGATACTTTTCAGTTTGTCATAAATTTGAGAGGTGGATTTTAAAAATTAACTCATGGTAAGGTGTAGAACACCAAAGGTCTTAAAGCTTTTTACAGACTGTCTGATACACTTTTAAGATAGGAAAAGGGATGCTGGGAAAATGTAATAGGTAGGACACCTTAACTTGGCACCGCTAGAAGTACAATGGCATTTCTTCTAGTGAAATTCCCTAGACATCCTTTGGTACCTACCACTTGGGTTGTCTGCAGTTTTTTTTTTAATGATGTCTTTTCCCTACTGTTAGGGGGAAAAAAAGAAAAAAAGAAAAAGAAAGCAAGTATGTGCCGGGCAGCGGTGGCGCACGCCTTTAATCCCAGCACTTGGGAGGCAGAGGCAGGTGGATTTCTGAGTTCGAGGCCAGCCTGGTCTACAGAGTGACAGCCAGGGCTA
>BDUI01001929.1:150408-163879 GCA_002335545.1 Apodemus speciosus
CACACACACACACACACACACACACACACACACACAAATATTTACTCTTTTCATTCCCCTTTGGAGTTTGGATGTATATATAGGACTATATTTCTTTGAGTCTATTCTTTTTTGATTGTGTTGAGCTTCTTTGGTGTTTTGGTGTGTAGATACTGTTTTCCATCAGCTTGGAGATGTTACTAGCCATTGCTTCTTGAATTTTTTTCCTGCCCCCTCTTTCAGCTTCTGAGAGTCCTGTGATCTGCGTGTGCTTCGGAGCGGGTTAATCATTTGCCTCATCCTCTGAGGCTGTTACTGTTTCCTTGTCCTTATTTGTTTTTCTTTCCTGGACTAGATTATTGTTCTCTGAGTAGATAGTGGGGTTATCTTCGAGTTTGTGGGGTCTTTTTTCTGCTAGCTCAAATCTGTTAAGTTCTGTTCATGAAGTGGTCACATCAGTTACTCTGCACGCAACTCCAGAGTTTCTGCTCTGGTCTTCATTTTCATGTCCTCTGCTTACTTTTAGTTTCTATTTTATCACATAGTCTGTTTTTCCCCCTTCAGTTATTTAAGGAACTTAGAATAACTGTTTTAAATTTTTGTCTAGTTAGCCTAACATGATTCTATTGATTTTTTTCTCTTCCTGTGTATGGGTCATACTTTCCTCTTTCATTATAATATGTTGTATATCTTGTTGAAAATTAAGAGATTTTAAATAGTATAATGTAGTAAATCTAAAAATCAGTACACCATCACCACTACTTCATGGATTTGTTGATGCCATTGCTTAGTAAATTTCCTTTGCATTTAATTCTAAGAATGTTGTCTTCTCTCTGCTTCCTTAGCAAAGTAGTCTTCTAAGGACTGAAGAGAGTTTCCATAAAGGTCTTGAACCAGAATGCTGGTCATCATTTGCTTAAGAATCTATGTAAAAGCTCAGAACACTCTTTCAATACTCAAAGGCTTGCCGCCTCTGCCTTTGACGTCACTTATTACTCAAGCTAAGCCTCACTGTCAGCCCAGAGTGAGATAATAGGGTCTTCTTGGATCCCAGCTGTCCCGGCCAGACACAGCTTGCTTTATGTTCATTGCCTCCCAGATTCTTGGGAACATAGCTGAGTCTCTGAAAGCCTGCTTTTCCTTTTAAGTTTCTACATGGATTCAGTATATTTTGATCATCCTCACCCTTTGTTCCCTCCGCTCCTTCCTGTACTACTCCTCCACATCTCACCCTCCCCATCTTCATGCACTCTTACTTTTAAATAACTTCAATGAGCATAATTTCCCGTTGTCCATATGTACACACACAAGAACAGCATATAGAGTATAGCGCAGTCCACTAGAGTATAGGCAACCTACCAGTGGCCGCACCCTTTCAGAAAAGCGACTCTGCCTTCCCTAACAACCATTAACTGCCAAGAACTCAGCTCAGGCCGGACGCTTGTTTCCCTGCCCCCCCACCCCCATCCTGCTTGCATGCTGGAATGTTGGCTGTCTTGATCCTGTGTGTGATCTTTTGGTTGGCCCCTTTTTAGTCTCCAATGTTAATTTCATGTCAAGCAGATGTACTGTATACAACCTCCACCAATTATGTCAAGCAGATGTACTGTATACAACCTCCACCAATTAATTTTGACAAATGCCATAGGGATAGACTCTTTATGGGAAGGGATATCAGTCAGATCAAGAACAGACAGATCCTAAGAATGTAGCTTTCCCACGGGATGCCAGGCATAGGAGATAGTACAGAGTTTCTGAGGATGGGCTTTTTTTGTAATGTTCTAGAACTGTTCGGCCTTCTAAGTTCAGCTATGCTGCTGGGTTACAGCTTCTATAATGAAAATAATGTTGAATTTTTTAGGGCTTTGAAGCTGTAGAGAAAGAGATGATAATATGGGAAGTTGAAATGCTACAAACCTTACTTACTAGTCTTCCTTTTTCATGAAACACTGTTCCATGTTTTATTGTAAGCATTTAATTTTCTTCCAAAATTGATTTTGACTTTTTTTTTTTTTTTTTGCCAGTGTTCTTTTTGCTTTTAGGACCCAGATTTTTAAGGGTTTTCATTCTGTCTTCCCAGAATTGCCTTCTCACCATCAGTTTACCTCTCCAGATTAATATTATTGCATTTGGGAAAGAGTAGGCTTTTATAGCATGGAGTTGGCTCATTTTTTCCTACTTTATTGAGTTAGCATTTACTGCATACCATAAAACTCGTTCCTTAAGCGCGCAATTCAGCGATTTGTAGTAAATTTATAGAATTCATCAACCATAACAACAGTCTAGTTTTAGGACATTGCCATCACCTCAAGTTTTTGTTTATACTTGCGTCTTGGGCAGCCACTGAGAAAATATCCATCCCCATGGATTTACCTATTTGGGACATTTTATATAAACGATTCATATAATATATGGTGCTCTCAACTTCAGTATAATGTTTTCATTGTATCTAGAACATTATGTCTAGAACTAGTATTTTTCCAATGTTTTTTGAGTGATTCTGTGTGCATGCCGAGAATATCTTCAACCCTTACCTATGTACTTTGCAATCTCAACTTCCCTTTCTTGTTTGCACAAAGCCTCATGGTTAATCAAAAGTGACATCATGTGACTTTTTCAGGTCTTTTCTGAGCATGCACAAACCTGAGTCTGTCTGTCTCTCTCAGTCTCTCTCTCTCTCTCTTTACACATATATATACACACACATATAATGTATATGTATATATAATGTATATGTATATATATATGTGTGTGTGTGTGTATACAGGTAGAGCCATATATATGCTAGATGTTTTTAGAGCCTCACAAACATTTCCTAGATTTTGCCTTTTGAAACCTTTTACTATCTTGTGTTTTCTCCAACTGTTATCTTCACCTCTGTGAAATTCAACAATTGCCTATGAACATTTTTTTGCCAAAAGCTTCTAGAAGAAAAGATTGTGATCACTTCCTGAGCTTTGAGTTTGTTCAGCTAAAGGGAGTGCCCCTTGAATTTCTTGAAGGTATAGTAGTTCCAAGGGGCTGCTGCCTCACTCTTTGCCCTGTACTGGTGGCCCTGATGCTGCTTTTGTTTGTTTGTTTTCTATGATTTCGAATAGAGGCTTTCAAGGTTAACCACCAAAATAGGAGATGGAATGGAAGTCGGGTAGATTAAAGCCCTGAGTCTTGCAGAGATCCAGTTATTCTTCCTAAGAGATCTTTCCTAGTGTGTTGGACTATTTTCTAGAATTTAAGAGTTGGTTCTGACGATTTTCTTATTGCCTTTTTGGAAGAGATGTTTCAAAGGTTTCTACTCTACTGTTTTTTTCTGACCTCGTTTTAATGGCATATAGTTCAAAGCTCTGAAGCTTGTGATTTTGATGCCATGTAAGCTCCTGCTTTTTGAGACTTCTTTTTTTGATCTTATGATGATTTCTTTCTAACTCAGGAGCATATCAATTTTCTCCTCTCATCTAAAAGACCACAGTTTCAGCTCACACATTTAAGTCTATGAATCATTTTGAGTTATTTGGCATTTGATAGAGATTTATATTCATCTGGTTGTGTATATATATATATATATATATATATACACACACACACATATATACACATACATAGAGATTATATATAGATTATATGTACAATTGTCATTGCATATGGAAACACTGCCATTTCACATTAAAATTGTCTTAACACCATTGTAGAAAGTCAATTTATCATAAATATCAACTTTTCTTTCCGTTTATTTCTTACTGTTGTATTTGATAACGGTCTCATGCAGTTCAGGCTGATCCTGAAGTTACTATGTAGCTGAGGATAATCTTGACCATCTGATCTTCTTATTTCCACCTTCCAAGTATTGGGATTAAGCTGCTAAGTCTGGCTGTCTTTCTATTTTCAGCAGCTTAATGAGTTCTGAGCATGAGTTCCTTAGTTTAGTTTCTAGGTCTTTAACCACTTAGCTGTCTGCTACTGTTTATTATCCACGCACTTCAAATGGACCATATATTCTCACTCTTCTTTGTGGGTTAGACTAGGTGAGCTTTATAACTGTACTTCCTGGGATAGACAGAGTGAAGGGAGTTTATTTTGGCTTACCTAGAGACAGAAGTTCTAGCAGCTGATACTTTTTGAAGGCTTATTTATGCCAGTCATTGTGCTAAACACTTTTTTTTTTTCCAAACTGACGCATTTACTTCTGGCAACAGCTCTATAAGATGTGGCATTATTACACATATTTTACAGATAAAAAAACTGAGTTGTTAATTAACTATGCTGAAATATGGCATCTTTAGAAAAATCAGTGATGTGTTGACCATGGCACTTGTGTATATGATTTCAAAAGCCTCTATCTTGAAACAGCCTTCTTTTCCTTTGCAGTATGGGACATTGAACTTTTGCCTCCTTGTATACCAGACAAACGCTCTGCCACTGAACTAGATCTCCAACTGTTGAGACAAACTCTCTTCTGAATTATGCAATATCATTTAAAAATGAAATTCATGGAAAAACCAACATATATTATTTCTAGAAATATTCTCCTGAAAATAAGTCTAAAATATACTCTTTGGCCATGATTTTTCTCTTTTTGATTAATTTTTGTTTGTGTTTTGAAAGTTATGCCGTGTAATGCTGACAGGCCTGGTACTTGTTGTGTAGCCCAGACTGGCATTGAGCTGTTGACAATCAACTGATCTCAGCCTCTAAGTATGGATATTGTAGTCATGCACCGCCATGCCCGGCTGCAGGTTTTTGCTTACCTTACTAGCTCTCAGAATGCTCTTGTACCTGCTATGCCCTGTCTTCAATACTATTGAGATCTCTACTTCTTTGACCTTTTTCTTTGTAATCTCTCTTCTCTTGCCTGGTTCCTCTTCCTTCTTAGTCTCATTCAGATTCAACATCAGGGAACCATTTATCTATCTATCTATCTATCTATCTATCTATCTATCTATCTATCTATCTATCTATCTATCTATCTATCTTTCTTGTCTCTATTTCATGCCTCCTTAGACAAGCCTCAGCTAATTGTCTTCCTTTAGCCTGCCTTGGGAACTCTCACTTTTGGGCCATTAGTACTTCACTAAATCCCTCATCTCTGGCGCCATCTAAAGCTCCCTCACCCCCTCTGTCTGTATCTAGTCCCCAGTCAGCTCTGTTTCACTCCTTATCAGGACTATTGGAGATGCTCGTTCCTTTCCCTATCCTACCCCTTCATTATTTACAGCAGATAGCTTTCTGTCCAGTTTCAAAGCAGCAAGAACTCCATCTGCTTGGTCCTCCAGCACTCTGCTAGCTTTTGCTTTCTCATTCTCCCTTTCTTCCCACTTCACGCAGAGATAGGGGACTCCTTGGTGCTTAGTGCTAATCTTTATACTCCAGTGCTGGATTCCAACCTTATCTCCCAAGGGTCTGCAGCTGGCCCTCTTTTCCTTTGAGGACTTTAATTGGGTCGTTTGCCAGTTTTCCCTGAGTATATATTCCTTCTGTCTAAAGAACTTGCAAACTGGGGGCAGAGGGATGTCCTTCAGCATTTTAAGTTCTTGAAAATACAAAACACTTGGATTTTCTTCTTTCACTGTATACCATAAGTAGCAGTTAGAGAGCCAGAATTATGCATCTGTTAATATTTTTGATATCTTAAGTAGGGAGTTATTTCTGATAATTTTCAATTTCAAACATCCAGAAAAGTAAAAAAGATTTCCCACAAACACACATTACATCACAATCTATATTGTATCCTTGATAAGTACTTTACCACATACCTAATTTGTACTTCTAAATACATATCAATACATTTTGCTTATACATGCATTTTAAAAGTCGATATAAATGCATAGTCCCAAACACATCAGCATTCATATTGTTAGCTATAGTTAAATATTTATTTTGATTCTATCTTCATGCAATTTTCTTGTTATTAAATATATAAACCTTAAGTGTTCACCTGCCCATTTATAGACAGTGTATGGTGCTGAATGATAATATACTAGTAAGAAAATGCATCAGCTCTTCAGGCACTGGTTTGTATCATTTACCAGTTCCCATGGTCTACATATTTCCACTGTGGACAGTTGCAGGCTATACCAATCTGTCATCACTCAGCATGAAAATTGGTGCACACAATCTTAGGCCCTCTGCAGTACATCGTTACATGTGCATAACCCAACACTTATCAAATCCTATAGATTACCATCATTCCAGAAATTCCAATACTTCTTTCCAGTAACTCCCATCCTATTCACCCAGAGGTGAATTATATTTTGATTTTTTCCCCAGCGTAGATTAGTTTCTATACTGTTTAAATAGTTCTGTTCTATTTTAGAACTTTTTATAAGTAAAACAATACAGTAACTATTCTTTGCATAAAGCTTACCTAATTCAGCATAGCATTTTTGAGGTACACTGTTATGTATACCAATAGTTTATGCCTTCCTCTAACATAATTTGTAGAAGAATTTTCAATAATCATTCTGTCTGATTTTGTATAACATAAATTTATCTTCTTCGCAGTTTTGGAGGCAAATCAAAGTGTTGATGGACCAGTCTTTCTGTTGGCTTTAAGAGTATATCCATCCTAGCCTTTTCTAGCCTACACTACTTGCCAATACCCCTTGATATTCTGTGATATGTACAGATACTTTATTCTAATCTTTACCTCTGACTACAAAATGGCATTCTCTTTGTATGTTTCCGTATCTTCATTTTACCTTTTGAGTATTGTATTCATTAGGTTTTGAATGCACTCTAACCCTATAGTAGTTTAGCAACAGATTTAAATATTATCAAATACTACCAGTTTGAGGTTCCAAGTAGAGATAAATTTTAGAGATATTCTGTGCAACATAGTACATTCTGTCCTCTGTCCTCTAAAAATCCAGATTCTTCCCAGTACATGCAATGTACATGTAACCCATTGAAAATCTCATTTACATGTAAACTCAAAAGGTCTCACATTTCATTATTTAAATCATTTAAGCAGGCAGTGGTGGTGGGGGCATGCCTTTAGTCTAGCACTCAGGAAGCAGAAGCAGGTAAAATCTCTGAGCGTGAGTCCAGCCTGGTCTACAGAGCAAGTTCCAGGATGGCTGGGACTACATAAACAGAGAAACCCTGTCCTAAAACACCTCTCTCCAAATAATCTAAGTCGGCTGTGGCTGAGGTTCAGGATATAGTACATCTGGAAACAAAATGTTTTTCTTCCTACCCAGTGACTTGTGTAACTGAAAGAGAAATCATGCTATTGCGATATATAATGGTGAGGCAGGCATATGATAGACAGCCCCACTCTGTAAAGGCACGAAAAAAGGAATAAAGAGATTACTAAACAAGTTAATCACCCAACAGAGCAAGTTTCATTACTTAGTGTGCTCTGAGCTCCTTTTCTGGCCTCTGTAACTGGGTTTTTGCTTAGTCATTCTCTCTTCATTTTGTCCCAGGTCTGTCTCCCACCAGGCTGCAGCTGGTTCTGGTGCAGAATTATCAGGTGCCTTATCAGCCTGAGGAAGTCAAGAGATCCATGCAGTTAGACGGGAGGCTCTCTGCAGATCCTTCTCAGATAATCTTGTCTCTTTCTCTGACTTCTGGTGATGACTGAAACCGTGAGTCATTCCCAGTATCTTCAGTAAAAGTTTATGTGGCCACAGACCTGGCCCCTTTTCCAGAACATATTGTCTGGATAGGTTTAGAATTTTTCAGATTATCAAACGCTGGTTTCTTTCGCCCTAATAATTAGATTTTCAGTTTATAACTTTTACATTACAGTTTTATTGTGAGCATCAAGAAGAAACAGCCCTTGTCTTTCACACTTTGGATGACTCAGCTACATATCTAAATTTGTTACTTACAAGGTAGCTTTTTTTTTTTTTTACCCCCAATAGCATGAAACCACTTCAGCCAAATTTCTGCCACTGCATAACAAACATCACCTTTCTTCCAGTGTCAATTCTCATTCACTAATTTTTCCAAAGGCCTCTCTAAAAATTCTGCTAATGTTTATATCTGTAGCAATATTGTATTCATGATGAGTAATGTACACATGCAGTATGCATATGCATAGTGTCTAGGGTTACATGAGCTTTGTTTACTGTTCCCTGTTTTCTAAGCCTTTACCACGACTGCCTTTAAGATCTGTGTTTCTGCCAGTGGACTCCTAAAGGAAATTTGGGCTTATGCTGTCAACAAACATCAAAATTCTTCCAGCATCATTCCATTTCCCAGTCCAAAATATGCATTGGCTTCCTAGGGTTACCATAACAAAACAACAGGAATATAGTGGCTTATGGTTATGGAAGTACAAAGGCAAGATGTTGGCTAAATTGCTTCCCTCTTAAAGCKGGGGGGGGGGGGCGGTGGCGATCTTGCATGCCTTTTCCTAACTCCTAGTCACAAGCCTTGGCTTGTCATAGTATTCCCATCAGTGTTTCTGTTATCACATGTATTTTCTTTCTGGAAGTATGCTACTGTGTCTTCATTTGCCTCCTCATAAGAACACCAGTCTTTGGACTTAGGCCCTCCCCTGATCTGTATGATTTCTTCTTCTTTTTTTATAAATTTATTTATTTTATGTATATGAGTACACTGTAGCTGTCTCTAGACACACCAGAAGAGGGCATCAGATCCCACTACAGATGGTTGTGAGCCACCATGTGGCTGCTGGGAATTGAACTCAGGACCTCTGGAAAAGCAGCCAGTACTCTTAACTGCAGAGCCATCTCTCCAGCCAGTATGATTTCATCTTGATTAATTGTATCTGCAAAGACCTCTTTTTCCTTTTAAATGAAATTCTGAGGCTTTGGAATATTCTTCAGCCCAGTATGTTTATTACTGCCTCTTCCTTGTCTTTCATTCATATTTGTACAAACTGTTTTTTAAATGATAAGATTGATCATTCTGAAGAGTAATTCAGACATTTATGTTCAATGAGATTAATAAGTAGAGCAGCGGCAAACTGTAAACGCCCTTATATGTCCCTCACAAACCATATCCCCCTTCTGTTCAGGTGGAATTACTGTCCTGACTTGTGATAATAATTTTCTTTTTTATTTTTTCAGCAACTAACATTTTTTTTAAGTTGAGTTTTCCAGTCATAATTTGTGAGCTTTCTAAGCATTTGTCACTTTACACAGAATCAAGCCCCACAAGAACTCCAGTTCCCACATTAGATGTTAAGTGGGGCCCAAACTGAATACATATGCCGCCTGGGAGGAGCGCTGAGCTGGGGCATGGATCCAACTCTCCGGACTGGTTGGCAAGCATGTAGAACTTAAGCTCATTTTAGCATCTGTGTGCTGCTCAGCACTCAGACTCGGAAGTTGGCAAGTGGTGGCTAAGAACCTTGGTAAATCTTTGTCAAAGACGCCCTGCACTGAGGAAGGCAGAGCTCAGAGCACCTTGACCCTGTGAGAGGATACAATCCTTAGTTCATTGTGGCAACACCTCCAAGGGAAACTGTTCGCCCCACCCTAAAGCTTTCTTTAAGGCTTCCACTTTTTACTAAAAGAATTATTAAGTTACAGAGGCTTACAGAAAAGTTACATAACTTACTGCCACTCATATCCTATGTTATAACCTGATGCTTACAGTAGGTGTAGGCAAACTGTGCCCACTCTATCATCTCTGCTCCACCCTTCTCACCAGCTCCCCAATTTAAGTTTAACTGTACCAGCCAAGTCTCATCTGGCCTTTTATACTTTCCCTGTCTTCCCCTCCTTATCATGATGTTGACAGCAGTTGGAGTTCTGATCAGACAAATTGCACAGAGTTTAGATGGGTGCTGAGGATTTTACATAAGTATTTTTCATGTTTTTACAGCAATCCTTGGCTGAATGAGCCATCTCTCTAGACTTTCTGCTATTCTTTTCTTTCTTTCTTTTTTTTTTATTAAACTAATAAAATTTATTTTAAGTTATACAACTCAGTATTGACATTTTTAAGTCATTCAAATCATCTATAATAGTTGAATGCCTCTGAAATATACATGATATCTTCTGAAGCTAAAAGTAATATGCACTCAACCAGTTTTTAAAATCTATTTGGAACATTAAACATGATAGAAGTAGAAAAATGTCTCTTATGAAGATCTCTATGAAAGGAAATTGTGACAAGTTCCTGATTAGACAGAAACTATTCTATCTCTAAGGGAGAATACTCACTGTAACTGTGGCTTCATAGAACGAATTGGGTAGTGTTCCTTCTGTTTCTATTTTGTGGAATAGTTTTATATTAGGTCTTCTTTGAAGATCTGATAGAATTCTACACTAAAACTATCTGATCCTGGGCTTCTTTTGGTTGGGAGACTTTGGATGACTGCTTCTATTTCTTTAGGGGTTATGGGGCCGTTTAGATGGTTTATCTGATCTTTATTAACTTTGGTACCTAGTATCTGTCTAGAAAACTGACCATTTCATCCAGATTTTCCAGTTTTGTTGAGTATAGGCTTTTGTAGTAGGATCTAATGATATTTTGGATTTCCTCAGTTTCTGATGATATATCTCCCTTTTCATTTCTGAATTTGTTAATTTGGATACTGTCTCTGTGCCCTCTGGTTAGTCTGGCTAAGGGTTTATCTATCTTGTTGATTTTCTCAAAGAACCAGCTCCTTTGTATAGTTCTTTTTTGTTTCTACTTGGGTGATTTCAGCTCTGAGTTGGATTATTTCCTGCCGTCTACTCCTCTTCGGTGTATTTGCTTCCTTTTGTTGTAGAGCTTTCAGATGTGCTGTTAAGCTGCTAGTGTATGCTCTCTCCAGTTTCTTTTTAGAGGTTCTGAGAGCTATGAGTTTTCCTCTTACTGTGTCTTATTTCCTTCATTGTGTCCCATAAGTTTGGATATTTTGTACCTTCATTTTCATTAAGTTCTAAAAAGTCCTTAATTTCTTTATTTCTTCCTTGACCAAGCTATCATTAAGTGGGGCATTGTTCAGCTTTCATGTGTATGTTGACTTTCCGTTGTTTTTGTTGCTATTGAAGACCAGCCTTAGTCCATGGTGATCTGATAGGATGCATGGGATTATTTCAGTCTTCTTGTATCTGTTGAGGCCTGTTGGAGAAGGTACCATGAAGTGCTGAGAAGGAGGTATATTCTTTTGTTTTAGGATGAAATGTTTTATAGATATCTGTAAAAATCCATTTGGTGCATAACTTCTGTTACTTTTAATGTGTCTCTGTTTAGTTTGTGTTTCCATGATCTGTCCTTTGATGAGAGTGGTGTGTTGAAGTCTCCCACTATTATTGTGTGAGGTGCAATGTGTGCTTTGAGCTTTAGTAAAGTTCCTTTTTGAATGTGGGTGCCCTTGCATTTATAGCATAGATGTTCAGAATTGAAAGTTCTTCTTGGTAGATTTGTCCTTTGATGAGTCCTTATCCATTTTGATAACTTTTGGCTGAAAGTTGCTTTTATTCAATATTAGAATGGCTACTCCAGCTTGTTTCTTGGGACCATTTGCTTGGAAAATTGTTTTCTACCCCTTTACTCTAAGGTAGTGTTTGTCTTTGACACTGAGGTGTGTTTCCTATATGCACCAAAATGTTGGGTCCTGTTTTCCTATCCAGTCTGTTAGTCTATGTCTTTTTATTGGGGAATTGAGTCCATTTGATGTTGAGATATTAAGGAATAGTGATTGTTGCTTCCTGTTATTTTTGATGTTATTTTCATGTTTGTGTGGTGT
Organism: Apodemus speciosus; assembly: GCA_002335545.1. NCBI lineage: Eukaryota > Metazoa > Chordata > Mammalia > Rodentia > Muridae > Apodemus > Apodemus speciosus. Next base: position 162,038 of record BDUI01001929.1, read on the forward strand.
CTTTTGGGTTTGTTGAAAGATAACTTTCTTGCTTTTTCTAGGGTGTAGTTTCCCTCCTTGTGTTGGTAGTTTCCATCTATTATCCTTTGTAGGGATGGACTTGTGGAAAGATACTGTATGAATTTGGTTTTGTCGTGGTATATCTTGGTTTCTCAATCTATGGTTATTGAGAGTTTTGCTGGGTATAGCAGCATGGGTTGGCATGTTGTTCTCTTGGGGTCTGTATAACATCTGCCCAGGATCTTCTAGCTTTCATCATCTCTGGTGAGAAGTCTGGTATAATTCTGATATGTTTGCCTTTATATGTTACCTGATCTTTTCCCCTTACTTACTGCTTTTAATATTCTTTGTTTTGTGCATTTGGTGTTTTGATTATTATGTGATGGGAGGAATTTCTGTTCTGGTCCAGTCTGTTTGGAGTTCTGTAGGCTTCTTGTATGTTCATGGGCATCTCTTTCTTCAAGTTAGGGAAGTTTTCTTGTATAAGTTTGTTGAAGATATTTACTGGCCCTTTAAGTTGGGAATTTTCACTCTCTTCTACATCTATTATCCTTAGGTTTGGCCTTCTCATTGTGTCCTTGATTTCCTGGATGTTTTTGGTTAGGAGCTTTTTGCTTTTGGCAGTTTCTTTGACTGTTGAGTCAATGTTTTCTTTGGTATCTTCTGCACCTGAGATTCTCTCTTCACTCTCTTGTATTCTGTTCTGATGCTTGCATCTATAACTCCTGATCTCTTTCCTCAGTTTTCTATCTCCAGAGTTGTCTCCCTTTGTGATTTCTTTATTGTTTCTATTTCCACTTTTAGATCCTAGATGGTTTTGTTCAATTCCTTTACCTGTTTGTGTTTTCTTGTAGTTTTTAAGGGGTTTTGTGTTTCCTTTTTAAGAGCTTCTACCTGTTTACCTGTTTTCTCCTGTATTTCTTTAAGGGAGTTATTTATGTCCTTCTTAAAGTCCTCTATCATCACCATGAGATGTGGTTTTGTATCAAAGTCTTGCTTTTCTAGTGTGTTTGGGTATCCAGGACTCACTTTGGTGAGAGAACTGTGTTCTGATGATGCCAAGTAGCCTTGGTTTCTGTTGTTTATGTTCTTGCCCTTGCCTCTTGCCATTTAGTTATCTCTGTAGCTGGTCTTGCCATCTCTGATTGTGGCTTGTCCCTCCTGCGTGCCTGTGTGTCAGAACTCCTGGGAGACCAGCTCTCTCTGGGAGGAATTTGGGTATGGGCAGCTGTGGCAAAGGGTCAGCTCCAGAGTGCAGATGGAAACCAGAAGGATCCTGTCCCCAGCTTTTCCTTGTTTCCTGTGTCCTGATGGCTCAGGGTGGGTCCCTCTTGGGCCAGGAATTTGAGCAGAAGTGGTGATCTTCCCTGTGCACACAGGTGAGTCAGCACTGCTAGGAAACCAAGCTCTCTTCCAGTGGTATTTGTGTATGGAGTGCTGTGGCACATGATCACCTCCAGAGCAGACAGATACCGGAAGTATCCTGTCCCAGGCTGCTCCTTGGTTCCTGTGTCCTTAGGGATCTGGGTGGGTCCCTCTGAGCAGAAGTGGTGGTCTTACCTTTGCTCACAGGCATGTCCACACTCCTGAGAGTCCAGCTCCTACCCAGTGGTGTTTGGGTATGGAGCTCTGTGACACAGGATCAGCTCCAGGCACAGATGGAAACTCAATTTTCTTTTTTTTTTTTTAGCTACTTATATATCTATCAGTAGACAGTGTTTCATTTTTCCTATGATTAAACACTACTAGTCAACTGAACTGCACATATACTGGGCCTTTCTTTTTTACTTAATATTATATATTTGTGAGATTAATCCACATTACAGTTTGGAGCTATAATAA
>BDUI01001930.1:49213-70074 GCA_002335545.1 Apodemus speciosus
GAGACTCTCAGGGGACAACCACACCAGGCTCCAGCCAGCAAGTGCTTCTTGGAATCAGCAATAGTGTCTGGGTTTGGTGTCTGTAGATGGGATGGATCCCTAGAATTGGGCAGTTTCTGGATGGCCTTTCCTTCAGTCTTTGCAACACTCTTTTGTCCCTGCATTTCCTTTAGACAGGAGCAATTCTGGGTTAAGTTTGCCTGCGTATATGTCTGTAGGCCAAGAGAGGGCACCAGATCTCGTTATAGATGGTTGTGAGCCACCATATTGTTGCTGGGAATCTAACTCAGGACCTCTGGAAGAGCAACCACTGCTCTTAAACTGGGAACCATCTCTCCAGCCCTATATTAAGTGCTTTCTTATGTCCATTCTTGAAATAATTGTACTTAATTCCCCAACATCCCATAATGTAGAATCCATCTAATTCTCTGTTAATGGAAATTCTAAAAATAATTTCTATTTCTACCTGTGTTAAATTAAAAATCATTCTATTACTCTCCTTATAAACATTTACAAGATATGTTTTAGGCCATCTAAAATTAACATGAACATCTTCAAATTTAATGTTTACATTTATTTCATTTGTTGCCCAAGCAACAATTAAAAATGTGTATTTCCACTAGTATGTGTAATTGTTCTATGCTTTGTGTGCTATCTATTGCATCAAATATTTCCAGGTATATCTTTTAATTACTAAATAAAATTTAGCCAGAAATTCTGTTGCACACCTAAATCTGAGAAATAAAGTGGCAGAGACAAGAGGCTCACAGTATCAAAGCCTGTTCAGACTACATAGACAGATTCTGTCTGAAAAATGACTGAATAGAACAAATATATCAGCTTTTATTTATTACTTAACAACTGATGGATATCTGAAGTTTTGTCTTTTATGAAGAGAGCTGTTATAATACCTAGTAAGGATATTATGGGATCTTATCAAGCCTAGTAAGGATGGAAACATGTCAATTTCTACTACATATTTATTCCCTTTTGTTAGCTTTTGTCTTTGAACCCTAATCAATTTTCAATGGAGATATTACTCAATGTAGCTATTTTTAGAAAGGAATATGGTAACTGTTTCTCACATGTCATAAGTATATTATTTTGCTTTCATGTCCCCATCTGTTTCCTCACTTGGCTCTCAACTTACCTGTCATTCAAATTTGTTAGGTCAAGAAAGTCTTCACTGTCCTTCAAAGATGAGTATGATGTCTCTCAATTGGATTCCCATGCATCACTGTGTTAGCCTAAATCAGAACACATGTTACATTATTTCAATTTCTACCTAAATTAAATAGAAACAGAAAAATTAAATAGAATTATTTTACTAATCTACATGTCCCTAAAACTAGTCTAGTATCTCTCATGCTGTAGATGCTCAATATTCTGTTTAAATGGAGGATTGAAGCTATGTCAGCAATATTCTTCTTGATTACAGTCTAAAGGCTAGTCTCACAACCAATCTATAAAGAATAGTGACAATTCAATGTCCAAAGATAATATGGGGAAAGTAAACCTTATTTAAAAACAAAGCAACAAAATGGAATGATTTTGTCTTTTTCAACATGCTGTAATCAACACCTATGCTGATTTGCTCTAATTTTATTACATTTTTGTTTGAAAAATTAGTTACAAAATCTGAATGACAAAATTACTCTTCAAAAACTTTCAAGTGGATAACACAATGAAGAAGTATATTTAACATGAATAGATGTAAATTGCTGTAATTAGACTTAAAAGTTGAATATGATACAGAAGACCTGGAATAATATCAGGGTACCTGAAAATATCTTGCTTTCTTTGAATATAAAACTTGACACAAATCAATAATGATGTATGGTCATCAACATTAAAATCATTTTTTGGTTACACACTAACATTTCAAGATCAGCTGAAAGGGKTTATGAAACAATAAAACACTGACTTCATTTCAAGGTACTGCATTTCAGGAATAGCATATGAAAATTACTTTAAAAACTACATTCCAATGTAGTATATGCAGAAAAGAAAGACTGGAATATTCTGTTAAAATTACAGCAGTAGAAGAAACTAATATTTTATGTACATATATGCAATACATAAAAAACATGACTTTAAAATATTTAATTTTTCAGAACTTAGAAAATGCATACACATACATCTATGCTTATTTCACTCAACAGCATGGACACACATTTTCACAAGGGTAAGCCAGTGGGACCAACCTTTCAAAAACTTTAAAGTAATTAAAAAGCAAACACTCAAACAAGCTATCCACGTGCCATGTCAATTGGGTATGAAATCCTCTAATATGACAATATATCTGTTTAAAGGGCAACAAGAAAAAAATTTAGTACAGGTTATTGGCTCCCAAACTTTCCTATACAATGAAATGACTTGAATTTCACCTTTACATAATATAATTTAATTGATAATGGGATTTAATTTATGGAACAGGGAGTTGTAAAACTCTGTATATGAATTGATTTGACAATAAAAATTTTAAAACATTGCTTTCTGGTATTGTTTTCATTATTATTATGACTAGTGGCATATCTATTTTTTCTCTCCTACTACCTTCCAGGAATGTAAAGAATTCATAGCATCACAAAACCTGTTTCCTGAATGAAACCCCCCCACTCTTAATAATGATGAGCAAAAGTAAAACCATTTACCTCACAGTAAGGCGACTTTCCCAGAGTCATAGCCTCAGTAAGTAATATTGGATTTAGTATATGAAATCAAGTCCATTTAATTTGTTAGTACACTGAACATAACACTTTACACACTATAATAAGGTACTACCAACCCTAGTAGCCAGTTATTGCAAACTTGTCTTGAAATCATCTTAGTATATCAGTTGTTTCAAATTCAACTGGGAAATGGTTAGCTATTACAACCATGGAGTGAATACACATTCATCTTTGCCATTACTCTAGGGAATGAAGCTGGCAATTGTAAGTTTTATAAAGGAGCCTTCAGAATTCAACAGAGAGTAAGCTCTGGCTTATTCAATAACTTTATTATAAAAAGCAGTCAATGTGATTATTCCTAGGCTGCATAAATTAAACTATGATAACTCTACTAAAAGATGTAACTATAGAGGCTCAGTTTTTAGTCAGAACATACAAAAATATTGTTTACCTCTGAGTTCTACCACTCTTTTTAATACTATAGTGAAATATTAATTTTTTCATACAATCATTTTGATAATGCTTTTTCCCTTACCCTAGCTGTTCCCAGATCCTCCTACCTTCCTACCCACCAAAATTTATTTTCTCTGTCTCAAAAATAAACAAATACAAAAATAAATAGAAAAAACAAACTACAAAATCAAAAATCAAAACAAACAAGTAAAAGGGAAATAAGACTGAAAAAAAAAGCCCAAACAAAAACAAAAAAAATTATCAAAAATCCCCAAACCCAAACAAACAAACCATGGAGTTCATTTTTATTTTGAGCAACTACTCTTAGACATGGGAATGCCCTGAAGAATAGTGCCCTGAAGTATACGCAATGACACTCCATTGGACAAAACTGATTTTCCCTTAGCCAGCAGGTATCAATTCCAAATATTTTCTTGGTTAGGGGTGGGACCACAGTGAAGTATTGTGAGCACACAATAAGGTATCTGAAACACTTAAAGCACCAACATCTTTCAAAATATTGGTACTGGAGAGATGGTTCCGTGGTTATGAGCAATGGCTTATGTTGACCCAGGTTTGATTCCCAGCACCCACATTGTGGCTTACAACTACCTGTTAAACATCAAATGTCCTCTTCTGATCTCAGAGGCAACCAGACATGAAGGTTTTGCACATATATATGCAAGCAAAATATCTGTACATACAAAATAATAAAATAAATAAATAAAAAATGTTAGCATTTTATTCTTTAAAGCAATTTAAAAAATGTAGTGGCAGAATATATAAGACCTACTCAGGCCCAAGTCAGACATGATCTTACCTCTGGCCAAGAAGTTATTTATAATTGATACCTTGGGATGGAGAGATAGCTCAGCAGTTAAGAGCAGTGACTGCTCTTCCGAAGGTCCAGAGTTCAAATCCTGGCAACCACATGGTGGCTCACAACCATTTGTAATGAGATCTGATNCAGAGAGACAGATACAAAGAGAAACAACTGAGTGAGAGTTTTTTTGTTCCATTTTGTTTTGTTTGGCATTTTTTTACTCACTGATCTTTTCCTGTTTGTTTTTACTTTCCTTTTTGAGTTTTTGTGAGAGAAAGAACACAAAGTTGGATGGGTAAGGAGGTGAGAAAGATCTGGGTGGAATTGGCAACAGGAAGAAACATGATCAAAATATATTGATATATGGTATGAAGTTAAATAATTAAAATAGTTTTTATTAGGGTTTAGAAAACTAATGCAGTGCCATTACATAGTGTACTCAGTGGGATCAAAGACAAGCATGCCATGATTAAGTAATTACAGTTATAGAGAAAAAATATGTAAATATACATCCCACATGASAATAATAAAGTTATATCAATATGCATACACATTCATAAATATATACATTATTCATTATTTTTTATTACATAGATTCTTCTGCCAAATAAATCGGGTTAAGTCAAAGTTATTAGACAAATTATCCAACTGATATGAGAGAATGCTTCTAGCTTTTGCAGGTTTTGAAGTATGTTTCTGAGTTGCATATAAAACATTTAAAACTGTAAATGCTCACAGTAATTAAGATAGACTCTTTCAGTAAGACATAAAACAGAAAAGAGAACTGTCAATTCTCCCACCAGACCAGGCTCATAGTTGATACTACTCTTAACTATTTCTCCATGGGATTCTTGCTAATTATTGTCATAACTCAAAAATTTGTATTATATGTATCTTTTCTTATTTAAACACTTTTAAGATCAAGTATCAACTTTCTGCCAATATGTAATTACCTCATTCTGTTTTCTCCACCACCATTCTACATAAATTATAATCATGTTTTATTTATAGGTAAAACTGTACATAATATACTTCAACACTGTTTCTTAAACTTTTCAATTAAATGGCAAAATTTTGTTTTGGTTTAGATAGCATTTCACAACTGACCTGAAACTTACTCTATAGCCTAAACTACTATCCTTTTGCTTCGGCCTTCCAAATGCTGGAATTATATAAGATTGGCTTCAAATAGTTGCTTTGGTGGAATGGCTGTTACAAACTAACAGAATCTTACTTGTATTTTCAAGAGTGCATTGGAAAGTGTTTGAAACCTACAGAACTTATTTTAATCATTATAAACAGAATTCTGCAAGATGAAACAAGGGATACCTATAGAAATTATAGACATGTTTAAGAGGTAATAAGATCCCTGTAAGTAAAAAGCGATTAAACCAGGTCTTGACTACACCTTGACAGGAAAATTATAGAGAAATTCAAATACTGATCTCTTGAGATAAACTAGACTATATATTTAAAGTTCGTTGCCACCATGAAGGTCGGTGGAAAATGTTTGGTCTCTAGGATCATTTACATTAATGAAATAAATCTCTAATCCCATGATACTATTTTCAGGAGCACTATTTCAGCTGAATAAATTTCAGCTACCTTTGCAAATATATTAATAGTCTTCCACATATGGAATCTGAATCTTAAATCAAAATACTGGGCTTTTCTACCAGGAGGAAGTTTGTAGCTAGCTTCTTCCTGAAATGGCTTTTGCTCCAGGCAAAACTATTTCTTTGGACTATCAAAGGAACTAAACTGTGTTTGTTGCTAAGCACTTCTTTTATAAACTGCAATAATGGAAAACAGAACAGAAAGAAATGAGAACATAAAAAAGAGAACAAAGTCAGTAAACAGAGATTCTGTCTGGTGGTTAGAGTCTCGGGTAGAAGGAGAAACAAGGGTAAATTGTCAGGAGCACCAAAGGAATCCTATTGAAAACATCAGTTTCAAATTTAACAGCTCTTGAAGAAAGGTTTAAACCTCAGCCCGTCAACTTCTTCAATGCACTCTTGTGTGAAGAGTATTTTAAGGGAATATCTTTTCTCTCTTACATATTCATATACTAAAACCATAGAATTAGATGGAATTATCTGATGAATATTTTTTAAAAAAGGACAATTGATAAGAGTAGAAAATCATGTTAATACCACCTAGGTACATTAATTCCTCTTGCCTTTATTTGCTTATTTTATATTTTCATGGAAACACATTAAACAAAGTCCACTCAAATCTCAACAAAATCACACAAAACTGATTGTCTTGTTGGGCTGAATTTTGCAGGTTACATGTATAGTAAATTTTAGGAGTAAGTATTCTCTATATCCTTGCTTTGTCTCCTAAGTATTTGCTATTTTACAACAATAAGAGGAAATATTTCCCACTAAATGACTGATAACACACATGTAAAATGCTCATTCTTCTGAATTTGCAATTAATGGAAATATATATGTATATATTTACAAATATGAGTAAAAATTAATGCGTATACTGAAAAACTTAAAAAGTGCTTGAATAACTCCAGTGAAACAACATATTCCCCAGGAAAACAAAAGTAAATCAGTGAGTCAGTTTTCCTCAATGTATTTTTCTCTTTTGTAAATAGAAATGAGAATAGTTTCTTAAAATGGTGGCAACTAAATTAACCCCCATAATATCATAATCACTACACATATGTATATGTGTACATAAAAAACAAAAAGTTCTGATCACATTCAGGAATAATATAGATGAAGATGTGACCATAAACTGTTTGGAATAAGCCTAGAGAAATACATCTAAATTGGCTGGGGAAAGAGAAACCTACTTTAATCTAGAGAAACAAGATTGAGAAAGTAGAGGTATGGCTTGTCACAAATTCAACAAACTGTACAACACAGAACTATAGAAAGATGCACAAACAAGCAATTTAAAGATGTGAAGGCTTTATTATCAATCAAAGGGTTCTTGTAGGATACAGCAAAGAGAAGATAAAGTAAGACTGTCTACTTTAATGCTCTATATCTTCCTGAGTTTCAAAAGATTTTTCAGCCACATGGATAAAAGTTACAATGACATGTAAGCCACTTGTATATCTTACTAGTAAAGTTTTCGTGAAATAATTTTATCTTAGTATATTTTATTCTATCACATAGATCTAGAGGCTAAAGAAGGTATAAAGCACAAATTTTATTTCTTATATTTCTAATGGCAAGAAAGTATAAGAACATGGCATAAACAGATTTGATGTCCTTCTAAGAGCATCCAAGATGGCACATTAAACGTTGCATCATCCAAATGGTATGAATGTTGTTTTGCACATAGCAGAAAGATGGAGGAGTCAAGAAAATGAGATATGGTGATTTATTCACACATTTTCACCAGCATTGATCCTTCATGACTTAATAACCTCTTATGGATTCCATCTCCTAATACTGTTCCAATGGTAGCTAAATTTTAACATGAGTTTTGAAGGGGTAAGTATTCAAACTACAGAAGTAGTCATTTTTTTAAAATTTCAGCTCTCAGGATATTCCCATATTTTATTTATATGTCCCATTCACTGTTGTCTCTTTAGGAACTAAAATCATATGATGAATCAAAGATATATGATATGTAGAAACTAGTGTGAATAAACTTTAAGCAATCATTTATATACCATATTATAATGTTCTCTGTAAGCTAAACATGCCCATACACTCCTTGCAGGCTATGATGAGGGAATGAGACAGTCAGAAACCATGTATTAATTTAACAGCATGATAAAAATCAATCCAGAGTTGGGAGAACCTGAGTAAAAGGTACACCCATGAGCTCTTTCCATTATTCTTGCAAATTCATGTGAATCTATAATTAGTTTTAAAATTTAAATGTAAATGATTTCATTTTGATAAATGTTCTCATTCCATAGCCAAGACTAGATTCGAGAGGGTTGTAAAAGTGTATCTATAATGATAAAACCTGGAAAAATTAATAGGAAATGGGAAGTAAGGAGAATCATTGCATCATAGCTGACATAATTTTTATCTCAACAAAACTAGAATGTTTTCAAACTCTGCATGACTAAGTTGAGGAACGGCCTATTAGCCCTTTATTTTGCACGTGGCTTTAAGACATGGTTTCACCATCCTAATGTGGCTGGCCTGGAACTTCTCATATATATCAGGCTAGTCTTGAACTCAATCTCACATAGGATTACCTGCCTCTGCCTCCTAGGTGCAAAGATGAAAGGCATGCACCACCACACAGTATTTTATCTGAAGCTAAAGAAATAATCAAGTATAGACAAGACTTCTTAAGATCACAGAGATAATTCATAGACTGAAAGTTACTCAGTCTTTGTTTCTATGAAAATAGGCTTCGTAATGGAGTGCCACCAATGGAAGCTCACAGAAACTGATACACCGATCAAAGAGCATGCAGGGGTGGACCTAGGCCCCCTACACATTTGTAGCAGTTGTGCAGCTTGGTCTTCATGTGGGTTCCATTGGATCAGAGGCTGTCTCTGATCCTGTTGCCTTCCATTGATTAGATCTCTTTCCCCTTACTGGACTACATGGTTGGGCTTCAGTAGGAGAGGATGTGCCTAGGCCTACTGCAACTGGATATGCCAGGGAGATGGTACCCAAGCAGGACTCCCCCCCTCTCCTCAGAGAAAGGGAGGAAGTAATGAGGGAGGGATTTGTAAGTGTGGGACTGGGAGGAACGAGGGATGGAAGGCCACCATCAGGATGTAAAGTGAATAAATGAATGAATGAACGAACAAACAAACAAACAAACAAATAAATAAATAAATAAATAAATAAATAAATAAATAAAAACAATGGAATATGAATTACATTCACTAAAGAATGCATTTCTACCAGCCACACCCACACTAAGGTAAGTATTGGGCTCTAACACATAATGATAACATGCCATTTCATGATAGCCAGAGTATTATAGGGGAGAGAATTTATTTATTTTTTACTTTTCCTTTTATAGGATATTTTCTTTATTTACATTTTAAATGTTATCCCTTTCCCAATTTCTCCCCCAGAAACCCCCATCCCATCCCAATTCCCCCTGCTTCTATAAGGATGTCCCCCCACCCATCCCCACTCCCACCTCCCTGCCCTGGCATTCCCCTACACTGAGCATAGAGCCTTCATAGGAACAAGGACCTCTCCTCCAATTGATGCCCTACAAGGTCATCCTCTGCCATATATGCCCTTCTTTCTGGTAAATTTAACCTTAGGCAAATTTACCAAACTCCTTTATTTTAGGTAATCACATAAGACAACCTAGAACCTCCCTTTGAAATATATTATCTTCTCTAAAATAGTAAGACATTGTTATTTTTTTCTCCAAGTCAGCAGGTTGAACATTGGCTAAAACTAAATGGGATAATTCATTGCCACTCCTCATGGCCCTTTTCTGAATGCTATTTCTTTGCATCCATACTTACCTTTCTTACAGACACAAATGCCTTACTTGTATGTTGGCCCTAAATACATGTGTGAATATATAAATCCCCAACTCAGGCATTGTCGCTGAGTCACTTTTATAATGAATGTTTCTAGTAGGTGTTAAGAACTAATGTTTGCTTTTTCAGGGGGTAAGAGTGTAGGTGTAAAGAATGGATATAGAAGAGGGACAGAACCMTCACTGTATCTTTCAGGACCATATTAGGATTCAGATGGAATAATGACAAAAAGTTCTCTGCGGGTGTCAGTGAGTCAGCTGACATACAGGCAAACACTCCCACAATGTTTTAAAGGTTGTTGTTAAGTAAAATATTCCTTGAACCCCACATTTATTCCTATGTCAATTGCAATAAGATAAATGTTGCCTTAGATCTCACCACATACTTTCAATTAAACACGTTTTGGAATATGATGGTGTAATTTGAATGTGGACATTTCATTTATTAAAAATTGAGGAAAACAATACAGCTTAATAGTTTTGTGTCTAATGAACAATTTGAGTCATTAAACAGGTAAAGAAAGAGGAAGGAGATTGGCCCCATCCTCTCCATTCTGTTTAGTTTTAATTCATGTTATTGCAGGGAGGAATTCTGCCACTGACAGCACATTTCCCAGTCCTCCTTCCTGAGTCACCAACCTAGAAGGATAAAGTTTGCCAAGTCACAGTGAATACTGATACCAATTACTTGTCCTGTGTTTAGATTTTGGCTGTCTGTGATATCCAAAGAAGGTTATAGAAAGTCACTTATAAAAGGAAATTGGATTCAGAAAAGGAGCCAAGAGAAGAGAAAATTTAATGAAGAATAGTCCTTTAGTATCCACATAGTGTTAGAGTTTCAGGGTATATGACTTGAAAGGGCAGGAAAGAATGATACATTTATGCAAGCATTGGGAGAGTGTTCTTTCATAGAGTCAATAAATAGAACCTGATAGATGTAACATTAAAATCATGCATTTTAAAATGCCTACTGCTTTCACTTCCATAGGTACTCATCATAAAGCATACTTTTCTCCTAAAGAAAATAGAAAATTTGGGGAATCCTGAGTGAAGTATCACTTTATTGTGAATTATCAAGATATGCTCAAACGGTCTCTGTCATTCTTAATTGTGAATCTTCCTACAAGCAAAGTAACAATGGCCAAAGGCAGTCAGCAGATGGATAAACTGCTAAAGGTTTAAGAGATATATTTTTAAGTATATTCTAGACATGAATCCTAGGTCAAGTACATAGCTGACAAAGATATTCTCTAATTGTATGCTGTCTGTTCACTCTATTGATGTTTTCTTTGCTGTATAAAAGGTTTTGAGTTTCATGAAATCTCTTTTGTCAATTGCTGGTCTTTTTTCTTGTGTTACTGGAGTTCTACATAAAATTCCTTACCTGTGCCTATAAATTGAAGCATGCTTTCTAATGTTTCACTTAAGAGTTTCACATCATCAGATATTATATTTGAAATTCTTGATCCATCTAGTGTTGAGTGTTGTGCAAGATGAGATATAAGGATCTGGTCATATTTTCCACACATTAAAGTCCAGGTTTCCTAGCATCATTTGTGGAAGTTGCTATCTTTCTCCATGATATATCTATAACAAATAAAAAACATTTAAATAGTAATAAAAACACCTTCTGGCTGAATGTGTACCAAGCATAGATGGACTCACAACAAAATTCTACCAGACTTTCAAACAGTATCTTCAACCAATACTTATTAATATTGAAAATATAAGCAGAAGGAAGTGGTGTAAACTATTTGTATGAATTCAGTGATACTTTTATGTGAAAACCAAATAACACAACAATGAAAATAAAAATCATTAATGTAGATATCTAAGTATGCAATAAAATATTAGCAAACCAAATACAGGCACTTATCAAGAAGATCATCCCCAATGATCAATTTAGTTTTAAAACAGACACATAGATGGTTCAAAATACATAAATCAATAATGTAATGAGTCGGATAAATTGGCTTAAATATTTAAAAAATCACACGATCATCTTAGTAAACAAAGCAAAATTGTTTGACAAAATCCAACATACTTCCATGATTAAAAATGTTTTAGAGAATATAGGATTAATATATGAAAAACCCACAGGCAATATTGTCTTAAATGAAGACAAACTCAAAGCAATCTCCTTAAAATCAGAAGTGAAACAAGACTCTCAACTATCCTCCTTTTTCAATATCATTGTAGAGAGCACTCCTGCGAGCTGTGAGACACTCAGCAATTAGAATATCCAGACAAGATATGCTGTTAAAATATGTTCAGCTTATTCACACAAACATTCCTTATAATGTCATGTTAATATAAAAGTTAAACAAACATCTCACCAAGTCGGAAAGAGTTGATTGGGCAGAAAATGCTGCTATAGCCAGGATTCTACCAGAAAATTGTCTCCACTCAGGAAGCTTGTAGGCTCAAACTATGTCCACTGGGAAATACTTCAGCTGTGGCATGCTGGGAGGATGTCACTAATGGGGGTCCAGAAAGTCTTTGGAAGGTTTCTCCAGTATCTAGCACTAATTGAGAATATATGTGAGCATAGCAAATATGCCAGAAGTTCAGCACACACTGACAAGTCCTCTCTCCCTGATGACTATATAAGGAGAGTCTGAAGAAGCCATATCTTGGGATCAAGGCAGTGTTTTCCTAAAGACTGCTACTAAAGGTCCAATTTTTGTGTCATTTCAGTGGGCATTGGTTTTATGCTTTCATGGCTCACAGCTTGGGGCTGGTTCCCTAGCATACCAAGGCCACTTGGAATTAGTTTATTATCATTTCAAGGTGTTAGTCTTGGATCTTTATGAGTTGCTCAGTAGCCTGCCTGCAGCCAGTCCATCAGAGCTTATTTCTGAGACCTAGCTCTTATTAAAGTTTCCTGGTAGCAATCTCCTATTTTACAAGCATTCCATAATTCCAAGTCACACGAAAGTGTTTTTTTAGTTACCCAAAATGATTTCACTTAGATTCTGAACAACAGTTTTTGAAGCACTTGTTGGAGACACAAAGCAAGAGAATGAAAAGGGGCTAAAAATAGAAAGAGAATATAAATTATACCTATTTTCAGGCAATGTATTATACACAGAACCCACCCAAGAAGCAATTTTGGCAAGGTAGGTGGGTGTCTTAGTGTTTGCATTTCTGTGAAGAAACACCATGACCAAGACAACTCTTACAAAGGACAACATTTAATTGGGGCTGGCTTACAGTTCACAGAGGTTTAGTAAGTTATCATCATAGCAGGAATCATGGCAGAGTCCAGACAGACACAGTGCTGAAGAAGGAAATAAAGAATTCTACATCTTGATCAGAGGGCAGCCAGGAGACTCTGTTTCTACACTGGACAGAGCTTGAGCATAGGACCTCAAAACCCTCCACAGGGAAACAAGGCCATTCCACAATGTCACGGTGAGGAAATTCTGGACCAAATTAAGGCCAAAACCAGCTGGGCAAGCTTCAAACTCTGCATCTCCATGACTGGTGTCAATGTGGTACAGAGCTAAACAGAGAGTTCTCAACTGAGGAATACCAACTGGTTGAGAATCACCTAGAGAAATATTTAACTTCCTTAGTCAAAAGGGAAGTGCAAATCAAAACAACCCTAAGATTCTACCTCACACAAGTCAGAATGGCTAAGATCAAAATCTCAGGTGACAGCAGATGCTGGCGAGGATGTGGAGAAAGAGGAATACTCCTCCACTGCTGGTGGGATTGCAAGCTGGCACAACCACTGAAAATCAGTTTGGTGGTTCCTCAGAAAACTGGACATAGTACTACCTGAGGAACCACTATACTACTCCTGGGCATATATCCAAAAGATGCTCTGACTTATAACAAGGACACATGCTCCACTATGGTCATAGCAGCCTTATTAATAATACTCAGAAGCTGTAAGGAGCCAGAAGTGCCTCAACAGAGGAATGGATACAGAAAATGTCGTACATTTACACAATGGAATACTACTCAGCTATTAAAAACAATGACTTTATGAAATTCTTAGGCAAATGGATGGAACAAGAAAATATCATCCTTAGTGAGGTAACCCAGTCACAAAAGAACACAGAGATATGCACTCAGTGATAAGTGGATATTAGCCCCAAGGCTCAGAATACCCAAGATACATTTAACAGACCACATGAAGCTCAAGATGAAAGAAGACCAAAGTGTAGATACTTCGGTCCTTCTTTGAAGGGGGAACGAAATACCCATGGTAGGATATACAGACACAAATTGTGGAGCAGAGACTGAAGGAAAGACCATCCGGAGACTGCCCCACCTAAGGATCCATCCTATGTACAGTTACCAAACTGAGACATCATTATGCTGCCAACAAGTGTTTGCTGTCAGGAGCCAGATGCAGCTGTCCCCTGATAGGCTCTACCAGAGCTTGACAAATACAGAGGCAAATGCTCCCAGTTAACCATTGGAATGAGCATGATGTCCCCAATGGAGAAGTTAGAGAAAGGCCTGAAGGAGCTAAAGGGGTTTGCAGCCCCATAGGAAGAACAACAAAATCAACCAACCAGACACCCCTGAGGTCCCAGACACTAAACCACCAACCAAAGAGTACATATGGAGGGACACATGACTCTAGTCACATATGTAGCAGAGGATGACCTTGTCAGACATCAGTGAGAGGAGAGGCCCTTGGTCCTGTGAAGGCTCAATGCCCCAGTGTAGGGTAACACCAGGCCGGGCAAGTAGGAGTTGATGGATGGGTGGGGGAACACCTTCATAGAAGCAGGGGGAGAGGGGATGGGATAGCGGGTCTTCGGAGGAAGAATCAGAAAAGGGTGTAAAACCTGAAATTTAAATAAAGAAAATATCTAATAAAAATAAAAAATAAATTAAAAAATTAAAAAATAAAAGAAAAAAGAACTCTTCAGATCTCCAACTCATTTCAACTTTGTTGACAACAAACTTCTATCTCTTGGGTTAGTTTTAATTCCTGTTAGCTTTTCTCAGCAGATATTGTGAGTCTGGCTCACTCAACTCCACTGCTGCTGCTGTTCTTGGTTGCCATCCAATGGAACTGATATCTCCAATATGCTGGGGGTCTTCCTCTGCAACTAGGCATCAACAATATCCTCTCAGGCTCCCTTCCTGGAGCTAAGCCTCAAATTCTTTATATAATCCCTTGAGTCCAGGCTCATCAACTGCAAGGGAAGCTTTACCACTTGCCTTCCCTGGTCTCTCACAGTGCCAAGTCTCAGCTGTTATCCATGACCTTTTTATTCCTTCAAAACTAGTATCACCTGGGTGACTCTTATATATTACCAAGTCCAGCTGCAGCATGAGGTATAACCTTGGTTATCTGTTGAGCACAGCTTTTTTGTGCTCTTAATAAACACTTCCCAGAAGATTTCACCTCAGTGATGCTGGTCTCTTTTTTTTTTATTAGATATATTCTTTATTTACATTTCAAATGATTTCCCCTTTCCTGTTCCCCTCCACCCCTGAAAGTTCCATAAACCATCTCCCCTCCCCCTGTTCCCCAATCACTCCCCCTTCCCTGTCCCGGTAGGTATTCCCCTACACTGCTGCATTGAGCCTAAAAATATGGAACGCTTCACGAATTTGTGTGTCATCCTTGCGCAGGGGCCATGCTAATCTTCTCTGTATCATTCCAATTTTAGTATATGTGCTGCCAAAGCAAGCACCCTCCTGACCTTTTGATGAGCCTCCAGGTGGACTCTTCAGACCCACCCCTGCCAGATATTCTAGTCTCAAGTTTCTTTCTTYCAGGTTTCCTGTTGAGTAGGTGGCAGGTTAAAGATGACTACAGATGCCTGGATACTTTAGTCGTAGAAATGGTTTCTCTTTCCCCTTCTCTCCAGCCTGCTCTGACTGTTGGAGTACAAGGCTGTGCTGTGTAAGGGCTGTGGTTCTCCATTGTCAAGAGGTCAGGATGTCTTTGCTTATCATCTCCTGGAACTTTTTTTTCTCTTCTTAACCACTGCTAATCACTTAGCTACAGCTAATAAATACCAAATAAATACCAAGTATCCCAGTAATCCCTTCTGTTCTTGACTCTAAACCCAGGGCCAATGCTGTTGAGTTCTGCTGCTTCTTGGGACTAGAATATGGGCCTCTTGTTCTATTACATTCTTCACTGCCTAAGCTTGGCTGTCCTGGAACTTGCTCTGTAAACCAATCTTCAACACAGAGACTTACATGCCTGTGTCTCTGACTTATGGGAGTAAAGGTATGTACCACCATGTCTGAACCTTTTCTCTACATGGAATTTGCTCTTTACCAGGCTGGCCCTGAATTCAGAGATCTATTTGTCTCTGTCTCCTGGGATTAAAGGTGTGTACCACCATGCCTGGATCTAAATATTTCATAGCAACTATGACTCAAGATCTGGATCAAAATTGTGTGCCATCCCATTTCCAGATCCACAGAGCCTGTGTCTTCCAGCCTCAAGATCTGGATCACAGGTGTGTCCTCCATTTCTGGATTGTAGTTCATTACTGATTAAAAGTTCAAATGAAAATAATTATCAGATAATAACATCTAACATGATATAACTATTCCTTGTTCAACTGAGAACATATAAACAATAAGCTTAGCTGGGTGGGATCTTGCCCTGACGTCAGCACTCCCTAATCTGTTTAATATCCTCAAACATAGGATTTAGCTCTGCTCTATTTCCTGGTGCTCCTTTAGTACTTGAACCATACATTTTGTATTTTTTCCTTTCTCAGCTTGCTATGCTTGATCAGTATGTTTTTCATGCGAGTAAACCACAGGACAGATTCTAACTATGGTTGAGACTTCCTTTGTCAATACAATTAATCTGGATCTCTTTACCTTAGCCTCAGGCAGACGCTTTAGACAAGGGCAAAAAGCAGCCACATTCTTCACCAAAATATTGCAAGAATGGTCTCCAGGCAACATACTAAAAATTCTTCTCCTCTAAAATCTCTAGAACAAGTGCTGCAATTTCAAATCACCCACGGCACCATTGTGTTCCATGTTCCTACTCGGATGGTCCATTAAGCAGGACTTAAAGCATTCCACTGCTTCCCTAATCCAAAATTCCCAAATCCACATTCCTCCACACGAAAACATGGTCAGGCCTATCCCAGCAATATCCCAGTTCATAGTACCAACTTGTGTCTCAATTAGAGTTTCCACTGCTGGCAAGAGACACTCTGAGCAAGGCAGTTTCAGAGATTTAGTTCATTAACATCATGGCAGGAAGCATGGTAGAATCCAGGTAGATATGTTACTGGAGAAGGAACTGAAATTTCTACATGCTGATTCAATGGCAGACAGGAGACTGTTTCCAAATTGGAAGGAACTTGAGCATAGAACCTCAAAACCCACTCCTCACAGTGATACACATCTGCCAATAAGGCCACACCTCTTAATAGTGACACTACCTGGAACAAGCATATGCAAACCATCATAATGGCTTTTTTAGTAATGTAAGATAGCTATTATAAACCAACAATAAACCTATATAAAAAGAGATCATGGACACAATCCCATTCATAAACCCTTAAAGAAAATTAATTATCAGCATAGCCCTCCAAAGAAAGATAAACRGGAATACTGTGCTGACTAGTTTTTTGTCAACTTGCCATAAGCTAAAATCATCTGAGAGGAGAAATCCTCAATTTTGAAAATGTCCCAATGAGATTGGGCTGTAAGCAAGCATATAGGGCATTCATTTGATGAGGGAGGGTCAACCCATTGTGGGTTTTGGGATCCTTAGGATGATGGTTCTTGGTTTTATAAGAAAGCAGACTGAGCAAGCCATAAGGAGCAAGCCAATAAGCAGCACCTTTCCATGGCCTCTGCATTGGTTCCTGATTCTAGGTCCTTACCTTGAGTTAGTTTCTAACTTCTCTGTTTTTGATACTGAAATTTTATATGGAACTCTGAGCAAAATAAGTCCTATCCTTCCTAAGTTGTTTTGGGTCATGGTATTTTATCACAACAACAACCCTAACTAAAACAAAGAGACTAGAAGATAGAACTCTGGTGTTTATAGATTGAAAATTAATATTGCGAAAATGACTATGCTACCAAAAAATTATTTACAAACTCAATGCAACCAAAGTCTTATCTCATTCTTCACAGAACCAGAAATAACTAGCCTGAGGTTCATATGGAATCACAAAAGAGCCCAGACAGCCTAAACAATCCTGAGCAAAAATACCAATGGAATTACCATTTCAGATTTCAAAATATATGACAGGCATAGTAATAGATTGGAACTGAGACAAAAACAGACATGTAGATCAATAGAACAAACATAAAAATTAAACTTGAGTAAACTAAGTGCAGTCATTTGTTATTTGAGAAACATGCATGTCAAAAAACATATACTGGAGGAAAGACAGCATTTTCAATAAATCATGTGGAAAACTGGACTTTTACATGTATAAAATTAAAATTAGACCAATAACTTCACTCTGCAAAAATCAACTCCAAATGAATTAAATGCTTCAATATGAAACTCAAAACATTGAAATTTCTAGAAGAAAACATAAGCAGTACCTTACAAAATATAGGTGTAGGCAAGGACATTCTGCTTAAGAATTAAGGCCAACAATTGATTAAAGGTGCCTCTAAGGAAACAAGCAAAGAAATGAAGGAGCCCACAAAGTAGGAGAAAATCTTTTCCAGCTATACCACTAAAAGAGAGATCRATCTAGGATGTATAAAAGACTCAAATAAAAAAGAGTGAAGATAAAAACAATTGGTTAAAGCTGCTCAATGGATCTGAACAGAGAATTCTCAAAAGTAGAAATAAAAATAGCTAAGAAATAATATTCAGTATCTTTATTAAGGAAATGTAGATTAAAACAACTTTGAAATTTCATCTCACTGGTATGAGAATGGCTAAGATCACCAAAACAACTAACAACAAATTAGGAGGAACAACAATATGAGCCACCCAGTACCCCCAGAACTACCAGGGACTGG
Source organism: Apodemus speciosus (assembly GCA_002335545.1). Taxonomy (NCBI): domain Eukaryota; kingdom Metazoa; phylum Chordata; class Mammalia; order Rodentia; family Muridae; genus Apodemus; species Apodemus speciosus. The sequence goes on from BDUI01001930.1 coordinate 67,553, forward strand.
ACCACCAACCAAAGAGTAGATATGGAGGGACCCATGGCTCCAGCTGCATATGTAGCAAAGGATGGCCTTATTGAACATCAAAGAGAGGAGAGGCCCTTCCTTGGTTCTGAGAAGACTTGATGCCCCAGTATAGGGGAATGCCAGGACAGGGAATTGGGAGTGGATGGGTTGCAGAGCAGAGGGAGGGAGGATGGGATAGGGGGTTTTAGGAGGGGGATAACAGTTGAAATGTAAGTAAAGAAAATATCTAATAAAAAATAGAAAAAAGGATGTGAGGAAGATGGGACCCGCATTCACTGTTTGTAGGATTTCAACTTGGTAGAGTCACTTTGAAAATAAATATGCAGAATTCATCAAAAACTAAAAATTAATCTACAATATGAACTAGTTATACTGCTCTTGGTATATGCCCAAAGGACTCGATGTCCTACTTCATAGACACCTGTTTAACTATGTTCATTGCAATCCTGTTGGCAATATATGGGAAATTTATACATCCTAAATGTTCTTCAAATTGTGAAGATACAGTAAAAATTCAGTGCATATACACAACAAGATACTATTCACCTGCAAAGGAAAAATCATTCATGAAATTTAAAAATAAAGCATAGAACTAGAAAGGATAATATATTGAGAGAGATGACATAGACTCAGAAAGAGAAATGTGTGTTCTCTCTCATTTATGGTTCCTAGCTCCAAATCATAAGCTTTGAGTTTAAAATCTGGAGTAACTTCAGAACCTCAGAAACCAGGACAGTAAAAGGGAACCATGACATGGAACTAAACAGGGGAACAGCAAAATACAAGAAAGAGTAAATGGAAAAATTGGGTCTCTAATTGAGGAGGGGGTTGGGAATTAACACAGAAATAATGCCAAGAATGTTTGATAAAGCTTCAAGGAATTATATTGTTTTGTATTTACCTAAAATGATATGGTAGAAGTGTATTATGAAATGTATATGTATCATGAACAATGCTCTCTACAGAAGCCATAGAATTTCTAACAAAAACCCTAGTACCACATCTAAAACTTTTTTTCCTTTACCACAAAAAATGTCTGAGTATCATAGCACTGCAGCTCAGCTAGATAATGCAGAAAATATTAGTGCATGACCCTACCCAAAGCAAAGCTCTACTCTACCACAAATATGTCAGATGACAGAATCAGGTATATATTTTGAAGATCCAAGTACGCAATTAAAATGCTCAGCTCTTATTAAAAATTTACAGGCCAGCTGAGTAATAGGAGATCCTTAGGCCTCAAAAAGGACCATTCTGTGAATCCTAGTGAAAGAAATGTTATTTGTTTTGTTTTGCTTTGAAGATTATATAACTTCTCCCAAAACCAGGCACTGAACAAAGGGCCACCTGTTGGCCATTGTGTTCTTATATCAGTCAAGGGTAGAGCAGATGGCAATCTTTTGTTCATCTTAATGCGGGGCTTGGTGGCCAAAGCTCTTTTACACCCAGGACTAATAAAAATCAAATCAAATCCAGGCAGCAGAGTACAGAAGAAGGAAGACAGACAGAGACCTGTAGACTGCTATGCCACCCACAGACATGCCCTCCAGCACATGCCACAGGATGACCATAGACACCTGCTTGACCCCCACATCATTCATCAGGGATGGAGGATGTCACACAGGGGCCTGGCAGCACTCAGTAGAGCAGGCCCTGCACCTCACCCAGGCAACACTCAGGAGAGCTGGYCCTAGTGGCAGGGGAGGTGGCGTGGAAAATTTGGTCTCATGAGCTCAGGAGAGCTAGCCCCTCACCATTAGGGAGAGCAGAACCTGCATCTCAACTTACCTTCACAGCACAACAGAACTAACACTGGTAGTGGACATAGAGATGAGTAGAGCCGGACCCAAGGGAAAGAGCAGGAAAGAGCTGGCCTTGATACTGAGCAGCTCAGAGACCTGGCCCAAGGGTCCTGAGAGCAGATGAGCTGCCCCTGCCTCTCAGGGCTGCAACCATCAGGACAGCTGGGCCTGCACCTCACCTGAACAGCCCATTAGAGCTGGTTCTTGGCTGCTGGGCTGCAGGTGAGTCAGCCCTACGGTGAGCAAGGGAAAGCTGCCTGAAGTGGCCTGGGCTGGGAGAGGAGGGGATGCCCTCTGCCCCCTCAGCCCCTACCACCTGAGGCCATTGAGAGGGCTGACCTCAGGGTCATGAGAGATGATTAACTGGACCTGCCCCTCACTGGCTGTAGCACTCAAGAAAGCAGACCCTGTACCTTGCCTAAGTAACACAATGGAGCTGGCACTGGTGGCTAAGGCATGATTGAGCCAGTCCTGAGGGTGTGAGTGCAAGTATCCCCTCACATGCTGCAGTTCTTGGGAGAATGAGAAGGGAGTTGAGCGAGATTGATGTTCATGATGTGCAACTCACATGGAGGCAGGGGGAGGGAGGAGGGAGGAGGGGTTGGGGGTCTTTGGGAAGGGGGGAAATTGGGAAAGGTTTTACCATGGCAACGTAAATGAAGATGATATTCAATAAAAATAAAAAAGTAACATAAAGAC